>NW_022261749.1:166416-222939 GCF_009602425.1 Actinia tenebrosa | reverse complement strand
TTTTTTTTTTTTTTTTTTTTTTTTTCCTTTTCCTTTTGGTTTTCGTTAAATAATGGTATCTAATAAGATGTGGACTTATCTAAAGATTATTGTTATCACCATTTGCAGTCTCGGCTCATCGATCGCATGGTACATCTCCAGGTGAATTAAAGACAGCCTTTGAATCAAACATGAGCCTCCATTCACCAGGAGAAATAAGTACTCGTCCCAACGTACAAAGTTCTCATCTTGGCACAGCCGCCAATAGACAGGTAGTCAAGGAAGCAGCGAGTCCAGACAACACAGAAAGTCGATCTTTACACACCTCTGACCTTCACCAAAAAGACAGAAAAATAATAGGAACAAAGCGATTACTGTCACAAGGAGAACACATAACCAGGAGACAAGAAGGCGAAGAGCCTAAAGTAGACAATCAAGGAAATATGCCAACTAGTGCAAAAGTAACTACTGATAAAGAAATCGGTGAGCCATCCTCCCGACCTCCGCCAATATGTGTACCCATTCCACCTATGGACGATAGTTCTTTGAATAGCGAAGAAAGGCCTGGTGGTGAGCAGGAGGACACTTATGGTGACGTATCATCTATATCTGGTGAAGACTTTTGATTATATCATGTTGCTATTAACTCCTGTCAAAAAAAAAACCAGTCAACTATGCGGAATAGTCTAAACCAGTTGTCCCGTGTGATAGGCTAAGAGCTTTTATATTTAGAGAGGAAGCTTTCCAAAATAAATATTTAAAAAATTCGTGCGCTTGCTCAGCAAGCTCAGCAATCTCTGTTTTGCTCGGGCGCACACCGGGATATAGCTATTGTATAGTCAAAAACAATATATAAATACGACCTTGCGTGCCTAATAAACAATTGAAGTTTTTTAGGCTTATCAAATTACTACTTGTTGGTTATCGTGAATAGTGTATTTAATATTTTGCGCACGTAATTTACATTATGCACATAAATGGCCTCTGGTTTCTTGACTGCATATTTCTTGAACGAAAACCTCGTTTGAACCATAAAACATACAGCGATGATGATAGCTGAAAAATTAAATAAATGATAGTAATTTAAAACAATCTTGTGGGAACCCTGTGGTATCGAACATTATTCTGCGCGTGTTTTGCTCTCTGGGAGCCAACATATTGGTAAATGCAAGCTAGACGTCTAGCCAGCACAGTGGGAATGTATATCATATTTAGTAATATTGCAAAATTTGTAGGGAAAAAACACCGAGGTTGACCCAAATGATCTATTTTGCAAGAAATCCCGAATGTGCCGACTACCACTATCATTGAACTTTATTGGTCGATTGTCTCCACTGTTCATTTCACGAAGTTTACTGACCAATCAGAAGTATTGTTTTAAAATCCCGGGGAACACACGAACAAAAGCCGAACATTGCGAAATATACTCGCTGGATTAGCAAACAGGACAAGAAAGATAGAGAACGACTTGTGGAAGAGGTGCTTATGTAAATCTTTCTACTTGGAATACAGTTGTGTTTGTTTATAATCCATAATGGGAGACAACACTGCACTCTGCTACAAACCATTCAAACAGCGAAAGAGTTTTGGTAAGTTACTACTAGTCTTGTTTTTCGCTCGATACACATTTCTCGTAAAAGGCAACTCAAACGCAACGTTGATGCTTGTGTTTCGTCCTTTTAAATATCTCCTAAATGTAACTTGTCGTTACAATTTATGTCCTAGTGAGTAGAAGGGATGAAGTTGCCGGAATAAGAGCGAAGTTCCCTTCGAAAGTTCCCGTAAGTACTGTACTCTGTAGTATCTGTCTACGATAAGGCAGTTTACCCGTTTATATCGCATGTAAACAAAGGAAACACTCGTTTTCTGCTAACTCGAGCAAGACACTCATTTCAGGTCTTCTTGTCGTTTATCAGGTTATCGTAGAGCGATATCACAAGGAAAGAGATCTCCCTCTCCTGGACAAAACAAAGTTTTTAGTACCTCAAGAGTTAACCATGAGTCAGTTCGTCACGATTATTCGGTAAGTCGGATTGTTCTTTTATATTACAAAGTAAACTTTAAAATCTCCATGTTTATTCCATGGTTTCCTTCTCTTTTTGGTTTTTCTTCGTTTCTAATGTAACAGCAGGGGAAAAGCGTAACTTTTACTTTCAAAATATGTCTCTCTTACCTTGTGAAATATTGTACAGATGCAAGCAAGTTTTTCTTTATAACTAATTTCCATACCCAATGATATTGTACTTGGAATTTGTTTCCGTTTTTAGAATCTGTAATACAACATCAGGCTTATATTTGTTTGTGTACGTGTACAATAATTATGTTGTTATTTTGCTTTAGAGATTTTTTTAAACCTATAATGTCGTTAGTCATCCCTGAGTCAACAGAAGTCTTCTACTGATCTTAGTCTCTTTTTATCACCTTGCGATATCATATTTTCTCGGATAATACAGCTACCGTTTTGTTCAGATCGAAAGCTAGTTTTAAACCTTTGCATGTTTTATTCCTTAGAATCGTTGGTTCATAGGAGTACGTGAAGTTGACATGATTCGTTACTCGACCTCTCAGTCGGTTTAAAGTTCGAACGTGACTACACATGATTTGCTGAGCATTGAAAATAATTTATTATCTCCTTGACGATCCCCCATGTTGAACACTGTTAATCGATAATCAAATCTCTTTTCTTTCGTGATTTTATTATTATGTCAGCTGATTAACAGGAAGTGCATTGTTGTGGTTTTTGACTGCCTCATTTTGGAATGTCAGTTTACTAAAATAGAAACATATTTACAGCTGCTGTAAAAAAAATCAAACAGCTATTTCGAAAAAGGTTGGTAAAGGTTTTGCTGCATGATGCTTACTAAGCTTGAGATGTATTAAATTGCCCTATTTCACTATGATGTCACATCAAAACAATCTATTTAAACAAAAAGGATCATGGTCGTCGGAGGGGGTCAAATCAACTAGAATTCACCAAAAATTGTTCTAAAACCCGTATCAATCCACGAAGAGAAGTAGAATAGCCAGCAAATGCTCAGAATATTTTTTAGTACATATTAATTACACATATTATATCTGAAAACCAGGCCATTTTAGATTAAACTGTTTCGCTAGGAGCAAATTTTGTTGAATTTTCTATTGGATTTGGCGATTCTATCCCCCACTTAAACAAGCAGTGACGTCATAGTGAAATAGGGCAATTCATGTCAGCACAAAACAAAATTATGCAAGAAAAACATACAGACTTTGTTTAGAAATTGAAACTTCATATCATTATCACATTATGCTGATTGTATTCACATCATCCATACTACATTTTGGGATAGGTATACTATGAAACCTTCAACCTTTTTTGAAATAGCTGTACACATGAATGGAAGATTAAGAATTTTAACTGGCAGGGTTATCTTCGGTTTGACAATTTGTGCTTTACAGTGTAGACACACTAATTTTGACCTCTTGAACAAATTGTAACATATAAAAAAAACTTTAGCCAATCAGGAGAGAATAAGTAAATAAGTATCATATTGACCTCAGCCAATCACAATCACTCATTCTCATGTTTGTTGGTAACATCTAAGTCTTCTCAGATATCTAAGCTCCATTGCTTGCTTCTGATTGTTTCAAGTTTGACTTAAGCTTGATTCCTTTGAATTTCCTTTCTTCAAGTGTGTCTGTACAGTAATAATACACCAAATTGTAAAGTGGTGACCAATTTAAATGACTATCATTCAAGACTGACTAGCCTTGTGTTCACGTTAAAAAGCTTTTGTCTTTCTACGTGAACATGAGGCTAGTCAGACCAGAACAATAGTCATTCAATTTGGTCCCTATAATTTAACAAATTGACATCAGATTTTTATGTGTCTGTCCTCTTATTGACAATAAATTGCGTCATCACATTGTCAAAGTAGTGTGGATCTGCATACTACTTTGACAATGTGATGGCGAAATTTATTGTCAACAAGAGGACAGATACATAAAAGTCTGATTTCTTTTTTTTTTTTAAATAATAAGAACAATAAAAACTCCTCATTTTTAGCGATCAAAACAACCAACGGAAAGAGCTTGCGCTCGTTGACTTCAGCTTCATCTGTCTGTCCTCTTATTGATGATAAAAAATAACCAATCAGTGTGTGAGAAATTTGTAAGTCATTGCAAAAATTTCGATTGAGTGTTTTAATTTATTTCGATTTCAGGAATCGCATGTCATTATCATCTACACAAGCTTTTTATCTCATTGTCAACAACAAAAGTTTAGCAAGTATGTCAATGACTATGCAGGAATTATACAGAGAAGAAAAAGATGAAGATGGCTTTCTTTACATGGTCTATGCTTCCCAGGAAATGTTTGGATCCAGTAGGTAGAGAATTGTACAGGATAATAATTATTTGCTTTAGTAATTACCCCTGTTATTTATAGCTCTCAAAACTATACATCTCAAATGGTTACTAGATCCAAGCCCTATCTAGCTGGCGAAAGCAAGAGTTTGTTATATGTTAACTTGAGCTGAGCTTTCAGATGCATGTCACAAAGGAATATGACCCAACTTCAATTCATGGACAATGAAAATCTTTAGAGGCATTTTAGCTTTGCCTAGCTATAGGTTTGTTATTATTTAAGTGATAATCTCAAGATGTCATAGAACTTAGACTTTTCATATATCAAACACCTATTGCAAGTTTCTATTGATTTTATCCATAGCAACCCCTGCAGTAATGATAAAGGCAAATACTGTCAGATATTATCAAGACGTTATCATAGCAGTGACCTCAACACATACACTTATTTGTAAAATCGTTGTCTAGTTCAAAACATAGAATTTAGAAACTGTGACCGAAAGGTATACTGGAAAATGACATATTATCTTCCGATGTATTCACTTGAGATTCACAGATGCTGTCAGTGTAAAAAAGTATCAACATTCCACAAGTTGTATCCATAAATAATATACTGTCCTTGTACCAACAATGATTTTGCAATTGAGTGTATGTTATTCAAATTTCTTTTCTTGCTGATGATGTCTCAGAAATGGAAAGAACCTTGTACTCTGCTGCACTTAAGCGCAAATTTAATCAAAGTAAAATCACATTTCAAGAAGTAAATTTTGACAAATTAGATTTTATTTACTCGGACATTGCTGAGAAATGATTTATATGCTTGTAGCTAGATTAGTGTACACAGGAATTATGCACGTGTCATTATTAATCATAATTACTCCTGTCCCATCTTACTATCAATCCAATGACAACTTCCAAGGTGAAATAAAATCTTAAAAGATTTAATGAACTCCCTGGAGAATGACTGCTTTTAATATTCACCTAAACAATAAAAAAAGATTATGCAACTGATGCTTCTGTCATGATGAATTACTGTGTTGTTAAAGACCATTGTTAAAGCTGATTGTTGATTGTTGTGTGGGTATATGTACTAGGTGTGGGGACATGTCCTGGTTGCAGGTACATGTCCTGGGTGTAGTTACATGTTGTGGGTGGATGTCCTGGGTATGGGTACATGTCCTGGGTGTGGGTACATGTTTTGGGTAGTGGGTACATGTAATATGGGTGGATGTCCTTGGTGTGGGTACATGTCCTGGGTGTGGNTTTTGGGTAGTGGGTACATGTAATATGGGTGGATGTCCTTGGTGTGGGTACATGTCCTGGGTGTGGGTACATGTTTTGGGTAGTGGGTACATGTAGTATGGGTGGATGTCCTGGGTATGGGTACATGTCCTGGGTGTAGGTACATGTTTTGGGTAGTGGGNGGTGGATGTCCTGGGTATGGGTACATGTCCTGGGTGTAGGTACATGTTTTGGGTAGTGGGTACATGTAGTATGGGTGGATGTCCTGGGTATGGGTGGATGTCCTTGGTGTTGGTACATGTCCTGGGTGTAGGATGTTCCTGGATCTGCCCTTGACAGTCAATGGTGTGTCATACATTATTGGCTAAGAGGTTCCAATTGGGAAAAACTATCCAAGGTCCATTTTTAAGGCAGAGGGAAATAAAACTTGTCAATGCTAATCACCACTGCAAGTACAGCATATATCAATCAATCACATTTCCTTCTAAGTTTCTTGATAACCTTCAGAACTGTCAATGATTGAATTAAATACCAGATAATTTAATTTTCTTGCAGACAAAATATCTGGTCATGGGTAGGTTTTTCACCTGGTTACTGTGACCTTTAAATTTTATTGATACCCTGAAACAGCTGGGTTTTGGACAAGCTGACTAACAATATTCTAATTGGAATTTAGTGTGTTGGGTTTGTGAAGGGAGAAAAACTGGAGAACTCTGAGAAAAACCCTCAAATCAAGGGAGAGACCTACATTAATACCCACTGGCAGAGCCCCCAACACCAACCCCCAGTTTTTTCTGGCAAGGTAAAACAAGAATAACAATATCTAGACATTTTGATTATTTGTTCAATAAATTTTTCGTACCCCCACCCCCATTGAAGATCATGACATGACAACATGAAGATCCCTACTGTTCAGGACTTACCCCTGAAGAATACATGTGAAATGGGATTCCTCAACCCAGCACAGCGCAAAGAAACACATAAAAACAAACCCCTGATAAATGGAATAACTCTAATTATATAATAAGATTAAGAGTTCATTATGCTCTTAATTTGTTCATGTAATAACATTAATGTCGTCATTAGTTGATTGTCATCATCATCATCATCATTCTTTATTACAACTTCATATACTTCATTATCAAGTCCACATTCTGATTCAGCATCATCAACTCCAGCAGTGAACACCCATCCTCGGGACTTCCGCACTTGTTCTGATGCTTGTACTCTTACATGAAGGACATTAGGATAATGTGATCTAAAATACTGCACATCGCTTACTCTTCTAGCATCTGATACTAGCCAAACTAGTTTGGTAATGAGTTGTTGTGAACTCTCTGTAGATATGGTATTTTCATGATATGCCATCTTAGCAGCAAGATTACAAAAGTAAGATGGATCCTGGTTGCGTTTTTCTTCTCCCCACTGAATCATGTCTTTTCTGAATTTTTCCTTGTATGATGAAGAATCCAGAAGTTTATTGAAATCTAATGCATGGATGCGAGCATATTCTTGTTTTAAAGGCCCAGAAAGTCGTAGTACTTCACAAAATTCCACTCCAATTAGATTTGCGAGTTTTCCTACTACGAAATCTTTACCAGATTTTCGTTTTCCACTGAAAATACAAACAACCTTCGGCTCGGCCGCCATTTTGATTGAAGCAAAGGCGGACACTCCATGTCATCTTTTTTATTACGTCTCATATAGGAAAGATCGCTAAACTAAGTATTACACGAAGTAGCTATCTGAGGCCCACGAGGTCTGGGGACGAGGCAGTTGGACAAGATGGCGACCGTCAGTAAAGAAAACCTTGATCTTTCTCAATATACGATTTCAACCAATACTACTATCAATTTCCTGGATTGCCAAAATGCTTTTGAAGGATTAACAGACGAAGAGAAGCTCTACGCACATTATTTGCTGAAAGCCTCTTGGGAAGGCAGTTTGATTTGTCTTTTTCAAACCTCTCCGGAAGCACCAAGAATTTTCCAACTTTTCCAAAAAGTGTTCAGTTTTGAAGAAGTTAGCGAGATAAAAGAGAGGGCACTAAAAGCTGAAAATGGATTGACTGTAGAAGAATTTGAGGTTAGGAACAGATGCACATAAGCTATGTGCTTTTTTTTTATTATAAAAAAATATAATTTTTTAAAAGATCTAGCTAGTGATAAATTAGTATTACGGCTATGGAAATACTATGTCACCAAATATGCTAAATCCCATTTGATTTTGATATGGTAAAAATTGTCTTTTACATCACTTGTTAACGATCAAATGCTCCTTGTTTTACGAGGGTAGCACTTTAAATAGCCAATGGCCAACAAACCTGGTGCCCTTATTTCTTTATACACCCCTTGCGTGTGATGTCGATCTAGGGGAAAAAACAGCAAATAAAATTTACATGAGAAATATGTTTTCAAATCTCAAAAGAAGGAAACTGAATAGACCCCTTGCTAAAATGGTGGCCCCGAATTCGGTTGAGTTAAAATTAAACTGAGAGAAAAACCAATACCAGCACACTAATTCCCTATTGGGGTTCAAAACAATAGACCCCTTGCAAACATGGCAGCCGAAAATTGAAATGCGTTAAATTAAAAAATCAATACAGCACTGGAAAGTGCACCTTTATTTTAGTAATCTTACAAATATTCATTTTGTCAGGTGTAGTATCGGCCGAGAAAACTCAAGTTGAAAATTGACAAATTTACGGACATTTGTATGTCTGGGGATGTATGCTATACCCATGACATACAAACCTCTGTAAATAATTTGTCAATTTTCAACTTAAGTTTTCTCGGCCAATATGACAACTGACATAATGAACCTTCATAGGCTTACTAAACGGAAAGGTGCACTTTCCAGTGCTGTATTGATTTCTTAATTTAATGCATTTCAATTTTCCACTGCCATTCTGGCAAGGGGTCTATTGTTTTGAACCCCAATAGGGAATTAGTGCAAGTGCAAAACTGGGGAAAACCCCTGTAGCACAGGAGAGAACCAACTACAAATTCATGTATGACACTGGATCCTGGAATCAAACCCAGTCACATTGGTGAGAGGCTAGAGCTGTTGATACAGTTTTCTCTTTTTCCTCCCACACAGTATTGTACTCACCTTTATTACAATTGTTTCCATTGCTACACACTGATCTTTAAGAAATATTAGTTATACAGGTGATCAGCAGAGAACACAAAGGTAGATGGAAACCATGGTCTGCTGTTTAACCTGTGGTACCTTTTGTCTTGATCACTATGTAGCAATATAAAGCAGTGGTAAATTACCTTATTCTTACTGATTTTTATGTGGACTAAATTTTGCGAAAAGTTGGAAGCCAACTTTCATGAGTATTAATTTTCATGATTTCAAGGAAATTTGAGTAAAAGTGCACTAAATTTATTAAATTGAATTATTATATGACCGCGAATCTTAGAGCCTGGACACTAGCAAATCGAGCAATCTGATTGGATAGATCGCATCCTGGACTGGTCTAGATTCTCTGGTATTAACCGGTCCGATTGCATATTAATCTTACGGCGAAAACATTTTGTCCTTTTCAATGAAAAGTGGTCATATAATAAAACTCTTATCAACCGAGCCTAGTTGGTCTGTAAGGGATAATCTTGACCGAGGTCGGGTACAGACCTCGCTGCACTCGGTCTGTACATTCCGACCTTGGTCAAGATTATCCCGTACAGACCTCCCGCTCGGTTAATAAGATCTAATTATTAAATTTTGTATTAAATATTGTTGTTTAATTGCGAAAATATTATTAAGAATAAGGCAATGTTTGTTAATGAACAACTTTCTGTAACATTCACTTCACAGTGCTTTCTGATGTATGTAGCTTCATTTTATGGCAATATTGGGAACTATAAGTCATTTGGAGATACAAAGTTTATACCTGCATTATCAAAGGTAATAACTGCAGTAGCTTTATTTTATAATTCTTGTTTGATAATGCATCATTAAAGTAATTTCCTTTTTTCTTCCACTGCATGTTGAAAAAATATTAATAAATCCTATTAAATATTATTAATTGTGTTTTGAAACAGGAAAAATTTCAAGCTATAATTTATGCTAGCAAAGCATATCAAGATGATCCCAAGGCAGTTGAAAATCCGTGGCAAGACTGTAAGGATCCCATGTATTCTCTGGGTGTTAAGTTGAGACAGCTTGGATTTGGTGACCAGGTATCTATTTGAATTATCTGTTATCTAAAAAAAAATAATGATCTTATGCTTCATTCAGGTCTGGGGTAAGAAAAATTGTTTTGAAACTAGCTTGATTAATTCAGTGACCTGATTATACACCTCTTTACTTTGGGCATATGTTTTTCCCATTTCAGACCACGTCATTCTCTTGAGATTGAGATTCTTTGTTTGATTAGTATCCATATTCATTTGTATTCTCATTTAGTGATATACACAGTATGAGTGACCGTGTTGTATCAGATATACAAACTCGAGGCGTATCAGAGCGTTTGTATATCAGATACAACATGAACACGAATACTGTAGATTGCTTGTCAAACGTCTAGGTTAGTTCCTTTGTGTTTCACTAAAATTTTCAAAATTAAAGTGAATTTGGCCAAGGAAATCCAACTTAAAGTTTATGCAAATGAACACAATTTTGTTTTAGATTTACAGCACTCTTCATGGTCATGATTTCTGTTGTGTTTTCCTCATGAATTATTAATGAGTTTGACAAAACCTTTAAACAAAGATGTGATTCTCTAGGGAATGGCAGGTGGTCTAAAATGGGCATTACATCTCAGTGGCCAAACTTTATCGTTCAGTTACTCTCCCAGTAAGGAGACCACAGCTTTAAGCCCAGCCAGAGTTTCTTAAGGGGAGTGGTAGTCATAGATACAATTAGATTGTGTTTTTCAGTGGATTGGAGTATCTCAACTTGGTTTTTCTTTCCACATCAGTAATAATACTAATGATAATATAATGACAATATTAATTATTAAACATTAAAGGCTCTCTCAACATATTACTCAAGCAACTGTGACAAGTCTGATGCAGAGTTTGTTCAAGGTTTCTTAAAAGAAAAGGTAAGAATTAATTTTATTCTTGATTACTTTTTAAATAGTCTTTTCTATACAACTGAAGAACTTAAATGAATACAACTGAAAAACAGCTATCAAATTATTATTGTTGTTGTTGTTGATATTATCATTATTGTAGACTGGATATGATTCTATTTACATTGTATTAGTACCAACAGTTTCCTTTTTCTACTTAGGGTATTGATGCTTATAATACTCGTCTTTTTAAAGAAGTTGATGCTGATCAACGCATAACTTATAATCTTCGTATTGCATCAGTCTGCACAACAGGTACTTCCCATGATCCAATTGACAGGCTACCTTACAAAGTCCACCTCAAATTAAGGATACTAGTCTGGTTGTATATGCTATATCTTTTCAATTGTCACTATCAGGTGCTGCTGCTTTAGTAATGAAAGCTTTCTATAGCCTAAAAACACAACAGCATAAATACTAAAGCCTGGTGCACAAAAGTACATTTTATTAAATATATTTGCATACCAGTACCTTTGTGCACAGGGTTTTTGCTGTCAAACAAGCTTTTATATGCTCATTATTTGGTAAAACTATCCAACTTCACATCAAAATGTGCATGCCAGTTACGAACAGAAGCCAATGTAAAGTATGTAAATAAATTATTGCCAGTCATATTTTTGCACGTAGACCTTTGTTTTTTTAAGTTAGTAGTCAAAGTGTATACTGTACTTTATTTATTGTACTGAATCAATAAAACATGTGTTAATGGAATATATTTTGAGAACCTGCTTAATACAGACACCCTGCACTAATATGGCCACTTTGGCCTGCTCCTTTGGTGGCCTTTTTAACCGAGCTCAACAGCTTTAACTAACCACTCTTTTCACTGGGAAATAGGGCAACACACTGCCGTCAATCAGAGAATATAGAGGTACCGACCAATTTATTTGTTTGACAGAAGCATATTGCCCAATTTCCCTGTCACAACTGTTGTCTTGTTCAGCGCATAGCAATGAAAAGAGTGGTAAATCTCCTGATCCAGGTCTTGACAACACATTTTTGTTGTAACCATAAATACTTACTTGTTATCTCCAGCTGAACCATTGAATGGTGTAGAAGACAAGATGTCTTCCTTGATAGCTTCACATGAATACAAAAGATGCACCATCAAGATTACAAGAGGAGATTATTCTGGACTCTTAAAAAGAGTGGTGGAAAATCTAGAAAAAGCTGTGGTAAGTAAAAACACTTGAATAGATCTGTGGAATATTGTTGGAACCAAGAGTAGCTTACACTAATTCCTTAATGGATAGTTACATACCCTGTTCCTTATTAAAACCATTCCAATAGACAATTTTCTCAAGGTTATGTGTGCATCCAACTTGACAGGCCAAAAAACTGAAAAACGCAAATTCAGTAAAATTAAGCTAACAGTTTTATATTTAAAGAGGAGAATGATTGATTTTATGGATTCTTATCAAAACATTTTTCATAGCAATGCATGATAATACTCAAGTTCTGGTGTCGTGGTCCGTCAATTTCCTTAAATTTGGATGCGCACACAATCTTGAGAAAACGGTCTATTGTTTTATTACTTTGTATCAAGATGATTCCCCCAGTATATCATTTTTTCCAACAGCCTACCAGACCAAGCGGCCAACAAATCCAACCTGCTCAACAGGCCCAACAGACCCAGTTAATGTGTGAGGCCAGTTGATGTGTTCCATGTAGTCTGTTATTGTATTGGGCTCATTGGTCTGTATGGCTCATTAGTCTGTTGGGATGTTGGACCCAATGGTCAGTTGGGCCTGTTGTCTGTAGATATGAGAAAGCTGCAACCAAACAAATGCAGAGAGAAATAGGGCAAACATTTACAGCATGTTACCATTTCACTTTTATATACACAAAACCTAAATAACTGTGACTAAAGGCTGTTCATCAGTAGTGTGAGTAGATGAAGTTAGAGTTAAAAATGCTTGAAAATTGAAGTGCCAATGGGAGAAAAAGTGGCTGGGGTAGAACCAACTTGTGCACATGCATGCACACGTGTGTAGCTTTTAAACTGCCTGCAAAATTGCCTGCTGCAGTAATTGCTGTTGGTGACTTTGTTGGGTTCAACATCAAACATCAGTGGGGAACAAAGATCCCTAAATTGTGCCTCATGGCTGAATATTGATTGTTAATTGGTAATGTGATTATATTCATGTTTATTGTCACAGACATATGCCTCAAACGAAAGAGAAAAGTCGATGCTCAAAAGCTACATCATTAGTTTTAATACTGGTAGTATAGAGGATCACAAGCAAGGCTCGCGCTTCTGGATCAGGGATAAAGGACCCATTGTTGAAACGTATGTAATGATTTCCAAGTTAGATTATTGATATTTTGTTCAGTCTTGCTAAGTGGTTCGTTTCTTTCATTTATTGTTAGGTACATTGGTTTTATTGAGACGTATAGAGATCCATTTGGAGTCAGAGCAGAATATGAAGGTACTTGTAACATGTCCATAGTTTTGCTCACTACAGTAGTTTTTTTTCATGACTGAAAAGCTCAGTGCCATATGTGTACCCTGTGACCACTGTAATATTCTAGATTTTTGATTGGCTAATTTTTTCTTGCACAATGTGAATGGTCTGGCAGTGCTGTTACCTTGGTGATGACTGTGTCCATGCCATGTTGCAGCTCAAACTGGATGGAGAATTAATTCTTGCACAATGTGATTGATCTGGCAGTTACCTTGCCAATGTCAGTCCACATTAGGGGGCTCTTCACAGGAATATACCTTGCCATGTCAGTCCACATTAGGGGGCTCTTCACAGGAATATACCTTGCCATGTCNACAGGAATATACCTTGCCATGTCAGTCCACATTAGGGGGCTCTTCACAGGAATATACCTTGCCATGTCAGTCCACATTAGGGGGCTCTTCACAGGCATATACCTTGCCAATGTCAGTCCACATTAGGGGGCTCTTCACAGGCAGTTACCTTGCCATGTCAGTCCACATTAGGGGGCTCTTCACAGGCACATACCTTAGCAATGTCAGTCCACATTAGGGGGCTCTTCACAGGAATATACCTTGCCATGTCAGTCCACATTAGGGGGCTCTTCACAGGCAGTTACCTTGCCAATGTCAGTCCACATTAGGGGGCTCTTCACAGGCAGTTACCTTGCCAATGNGCTCTTCACAGGCAGTTACCTTGCCAATGTCAGTCCACATTAGGGGGCTCTTCACAGGCAGTTACCTTGCCAATGTCAGTCCACATTAGGGGGCTTTTCACAGGCACAAAAATTAAGAACTGCTGTATTCAAGTAAAATAATGCTTTTGATTGTTGCTTTTTCGTTTTAGGTTTTGTTTCCATCGTAAATAAAGCAATGAGTGAAAAGTTTGGTCAGCTGGTAGCAGGTGCAGAAAAGCTGCTACCCTGCTTGCCATGGCCTTCAAGCTATGAAAAAGACACATTCCTGCGACCAGACTTCACGTCTTTAGATGTGCTAGGGTTTGGTAGTAGTGGTATTCCAGCTGGTATCAATATACCTAATTGTAAGTGCTCTGACTGATAATAATATTTATAAACCTCTTTACTGCAATTTTTCATAAACATGCAAACTCTGTGTCTGCAAGCTGCACGCTGAAATTTGGTTTTTCGCGGCTGCCAGTCAAAAATATACAAGGTACCGACTGATTAGGTTTGACTGGCGGCCGCAAAAAAACAAATTTCAGCATGCAGCTTGCAGACACAGAGTTTGCATGTTTATGAAAATTGCAGTGTCGTTTTCTTGAGAATGAGTTTCTTTGTTTGAGTTGTATCCATACAGTCAATTCAAAAAATGTTGTTTTCGACCAACTCAAACCTACACAACTGGACCGAAAGGAACTCTGGGTAGTAAAAATTGAAGCAAAGTTGACTCCATAATTTTACTAGTTGTGCCTGGTTTACAGCACGAACCTTCATAGGCGAGCGGGAAGTGTTGAAGGAGACGTTTTTATGATGCTTTCATATTTTCGGAATTTTGAGCCAAATCATAACTACTTTGTTTTTCTTTCCCTAAACCCGAAGACATGCATTTGATGGATTGTTGCTCACCATTATTATCTTATTACTAGCAGGAGCAATTAATTCAGAACGAATATTTATTTATTCCTTTGGGTCCAGTCACGTAGGCTTGAGCCAGTCAACAACAACTTTTTTTGAATTGACTGTATTCATTTGTCTTCTCATGCCCAACTGTTAAACAGAGAATTGATACTCTAGGGAATGACATGTGGTCTGAAATGGGAAAACATTATGCTTAAGCTAAAGAGGTCTATTGAGGGTTTGCAGTCAACTCGCCCACGGACCAACTTGCCCACGTATAAAATAATGCGTTTGCCAACTCGCCCATRCAATTAAACTCGCTTACATTTAGAATCACTTTAAGAAATATCTAACCATATATTAAGACTAAATAAAAAGTAGTTCGTAATTTAGTGACCTTACTTGACACTTAAGCTCAAGACTTCAAAATGCAAGCTTTTTAAACGCGTGGGCGAGTTGACTGGTGACCCTATTTGAGCTGTGAAGCAAAAAAATCATTATCAAGCAATGAGAGATTAGTTACATGTCACTAATGATTCCTATGTAACTAATGATTCCTTTTGTATTGTTTACAAAGATGATGACATTCGCCAAGAAGAAGGGTTTAAGAACGTATCCCTTGGTAATGTTCTTTCTGCTCATTCTGCTGATCAGAAGATTACATTTCTTGATGAACAAGACGCAGTAAGTACAAAGGACTTGTCTTTTTCCTTGCTGGTGTGAATATACGTAATGAGAACAAACCAACTGATCTGCTATCACTGATAGGAAATCTATGCCAAGCTCAAGGCTCCTTCATTTGAAGTTCAAGTTGGTCTTCATGAGCTGCTTGGTCATGGAAGTGGTAAACTTTTCATGCAGGTAACAACATCTCATTTCTACTGTTTTGCTTCAAATTATTCTTTTTCTCTTATCCTCCTTGCCCACCAAAAATGCCAGTAGTAATATCCTATTATTTTTTACTAGAAATCTGATGGAACGTTTAACTTTGACATTGAATCAGTCAAACACACAGAAACTGGAGAAAAGGTAACACATTTATTATTATTGATCCAATATAATAAACATGGATAAATGGCATGTGCTATTAGGACTCTAGGTTGAATCGTTCAAATGGATTGATCTTGTAATTTCTGTGTGTATTATCATCCCCCAGGGGCATAGCCAGGGGGGTGTATAATTTTAAAAAACCCGCCTTTTATTTGCACCCCCCGAAACTCTGAACCAAAAGAAACCAGCCTTACGTCTTAGGTTAACTTTGTACATAAAAATATATAAATCGGCATTACATTTTACATTTTTTTACGAAAAAAATTGAAATTATGCTATAAAATCTAAAAGGCTGCCATTTTATTGCCACAGAGGGGGGAGCTGTCCCCCTTGGCCCCCCGGCTATGCCCTTGTCCCCAAAACAAATGTTGATGTTGGATGAACATAGTGGGGAGGAAGGGGGTAGCTGTAGGGATGCCCAAGGTACCCAATGTGTATGTACAATGTGTCACAGTTTTGAGGCATGCTGGGTAAGAATGGGGGAAGGCATACCAAGGGACAGGATGGATCCCAAATGATCTTTTTCAAGTTCTTAATAGTTCTATTTATACATAGATCCAAAGCTGGTACACAGAAGGAGAAAACTGGTACACTAAGTTTGCTGACATTTCTTCTTCGTATGAGGAATGCCGTGCAGAATGTGTAGGAATTTATTTATGCTTGAATCAACAAGTCTTGAGGTACAAAATGGTCCTTTTCTATCATTTTTAGTATCCTGTATATTTTTCTGTATTTCATTTTTGGTATCCTATATTGATGTTCATCTTCACTAAAGGTGTTGTGTATCTTTGTCTAGCATCTTTGGCCATGAGGGAGAAATGGCTAACGACATTATCTACATCAATTGGCTGAACATGGTTCGTGCAGGACTTTTAGGGCTTGAATTTTACACTCCAGAGAACAATAAATGGCGTCAGGTACAAACTTGCCTCTATTAGCCATTACTTAGTTGAGTTTAAAAAACTGGGTCGATTGAGCATTTAAGTGCATTGTAACTGTTTTAGCGGACGAAATAGGAATAGAGGACACTTTGAAAATGTGTCCTACACAGTCCCACAATGCACTGCGATGTCAACTCGACCCAGTTTTTTCTCAGACTCGGAATGGCAAATATTTGCTTTGTTTAATCTTTTTCTAATGAACTCTGATTATATGAGATGAAATTATTCAGCTTGTAACAGTGAACTGTGGAATCGTGAAAATATCCGAGTTCCTGGTTTGTTTTTTTCTCCTTTCTTTTCTTTCCTTCTTTCTTTCTTTCTTTTGATTTATTTGGTATTTTACATTTATCAAACTAGTATAGGAAATCGCATGATCTCGAGTACCAAAGCCTAAAGGCTCGTCCAATTTCGGAAACTTTCAAAACATCACGAGTATCTATAAATTCCGAATTGTACGAGAAGATTGTGCAATTTTTTGAACCCATGGTCTTCCCTATTCTAGTTAAAAGCTCTACCATTGAAATTATTCTCTACCATGACATAATGTGATTGTGTTTTCATTTTTTTAGGCTCACATGCAAGCACGTTACGTTATTTTACGGGTACTCCTAGAAGCAGGACAACAATTGGTTAAGTTGGAGAAAATCAATGGTTCTGATGGCCAACCAGACCTGATTCTAACTCTTGACCGCAGCAAGATTGAATGTGTAGGGAAGCTTGCTATAGGAGACTTTTTAAGGAAACTGCAGGTATATGTCGACATTTAAACATATATATTTATCCAGAAGAGTCATTACTGTATTAAAAGAACTTTCAAATTCCGTTATCAAACATTGAAGCAACCACTTAAATGATCTAACATTGAAGCAACCTTTGGGGTGATCTAAATAAGGACACGGCTAATTAAGTCACAGATCAAACCCTGAAACAACCTCTGGGCTAATCTAATTCAGGGCACGGCTAACTTATTCGGGTCGGTCCCTGAAAACAACCTCTGGGCTAATCTAAGTCAGGGCACGGCTAACTTATTGGTCGATACCTGGAACAACCACTGGGCTGGTTTAAGGTGGCTGGACCTCCTCACGCTTGACCGCTACCTTCCACGTTTGGAACGCTGGTGCATAAACGTGTTTTATCCAATTGCAAATCTTTTTTGCACATAAGTCACATAAAGATTGAATTAATGTTTGATGCAGTTTTTAATGAGATCGGACATCATAACATGTGACTATGAGGAAATATTTGTTTTCGTTTAGAGAACAATTTTAGCGTTCAACACTAAAATGCTTCGTACCACATAACCATATACTAGATGCCTCCATTTGTAGGGATTTTTGCAAAAAATCTATCTAGCTAATTATGAGATATTTGAGATTCTTTAAATATAGTGCATTATTTACTTCAAAACTAAACAATGGATTTGATACGGCCAAGATTAATATTTCAGAGCTATATATTCCCAAAAGTCATTGCTCATTTAGTTTTACTCTGTATCTAGTTTTAAAAGGAACATTTTGAAGGTAATCGACTTATGCGATTTCGTATGAACGTATTATGCATAAGACGGGGTAAACACTTGATGCGCACTTTTCATCGCAGTTTTCTAGTCAATCTTACTAGATCTTCCATTATTCTAAAATTCGTTGAAAAATTTCTCTCAAAACTACGTCAGGATACAAATTAGAACTTAAACTAATATTACATAAAATTGCGAGACTATTGAACTAATTTAAAGCGATCTAAAGCCAACGAGAAATACAGAAAACATTGATCGTTTCCCAACGATTTGATGCTCTGGGAATTCTATTGTTTGCTAATGATCATAACAACAAATTCTTTCGCACCATGCACGGTCTCATCTCGCTTGGCTGCTTTCCGATTTACTCCCGAAGTACGGTAATAAACAGTTGTTTTTTTGTATTCAAACGTGGGGCGTTTGAATATCGCATGTGCATGGATGGGAAAACAATCCTTGTGTTGTTACTATAGCCCAGTAGTTATCTTGCGTGATTATTTTAAAAATAATAATGTTTTTCTATCAAATTTTGAGAAGTATATATACAAAACGAGTTAATAATTTAAATATTTTCAATAGAAAAATCATGTACGCACATGTTATATAAAAACATGACTCAATTGATGACTTTTTAAATTGTGTCACTTATCTCCAGCATATTTTATCTCCAAAGTACAGCGTGACAAACGTCCCACGTTTGAATTAAAAATAATGATTAGCTAGATAGATTTTTTCAAAAATCTCTACAAATGGAGGCATCTAGTATATGATTATGTGGTACGAAGCATTTTAGTGTTGAACGCTAAAATTGTTCTCTAAACGAAAACAAATATTTCCTCATAGTCACGTGTTATGACGTCCGATCTCATTAAAAACTGCATCAAACATTAATTCAATCTTTATGTGACTTATGTGCAAAAAAGATTTGCAATTGGATAAAACACGTTTATGCACCAGCGTTCCAAACGTGGAAGGTAGCGGTCAAGCGTGAGGGGGTCCAGCCACCTTAAGTCAGGGCACGGCTAACTTACAGATCAAACCCTGAAACAACCTCTGGGCTGATTTAAGTCAGGGCATGGCTAACTTACAGATCAAACCCTGAAACAACCTCTGGGCTGATTTAAGTCAGGACACGGCTAATTTACTATGGCAAACAGGATTACTTTATACCATATGTGCCTTTCAGGTCTACAAATCTACAGCAGATTACGAAGGAGGCAAGGCACTCTATGACCATTACTCCAAAGTCGAGGAGGAATTCCTTGAATACCGTAAAATAGTGCTTGCAAGAAAGACACCACGCCGCATGTTTGTCCAGGCCAATACTCGTTGTCAAGGTAACGACAAGAAGCGTTTCGTTCGTTCGTTCGTTCGTTCGTTCGTTTGTTTGTTTGTTTTATGTTTGTTTGTTTGTTTTTTGATACGATTTTGCTGTCATTGATTACAGACAACAAGGTTTCCATGTCAACGTTCTCTTCCAATGCTGAGGGTATGATCAAGTCGTTTATCAGTCGCTTCCCTCGTGATGACCACGTGCTGGAAGGGCTGTGGAGAGCCGATTTACCCCACCACAAGTATTGACAACACACAAGGCTTGTATACCTAATGGGTGCCATTAACATTGATGGGATATCGTTATTTAAGATAATTAGTTTAATTAGTCTAATTGACTCCAGGCAAATGCAAATCGTTTTGTATCAACACTGAAGCACTAATCACGTTATTATAGACAAGCTAGGAATATTGGACGAACTCAGTTTTATCAACACGAAAATGTGCAGTTCAATCACGCGAATCTAATAAAAGCACAATTTAGTATTTACGAATAACATATAAATATTGACTGTCAGCGCTTCATAGGGTGGGGCAATGAAAGGCGTTTCTTGAATGCGTTCTAAGGTCTTCTAATCATGTCTAATGTGGCCCATTTGTGTTCATTTGTTGAAATCTGAATGGTATAAGGAAGAGATGTGGTCACGCTAGCTCGGCTACATTAGACATATATATTCTACTTTAGTGAGGGAAACACCCTCTGTTCTTTTTTATTTGAGTAGTACACAAGTTTTTCTCGCAAGTAGCCAACTCCTTGACGTTGGCTGTAATTCAGCACAACCTCAAACAATACGAATTGTTATCTTAAATATTAATATATAAACTACAAGTTGTGCTCGCAAGTAGCCAACTCCTTGACGTGGATAATTCAGCACGACCTCCAACAATACGAATTGTTATCTCAAATACCACAATAACTTTTTGAATTAACTTAGTTTATCTTGACGAAAGACTGTTGTGTTTGTGATCCGCTTTGAGCCTTAGCCCCCTCAGCAACATCACTCACCATGAATACTATGAATCTGACCTACTGACAATCAGTCTGCCTAGATACCATCGTACACTAGACGCACCGATGGCCATGGCCCAATGATAATGCATCATTACTATTCTCATAAAATACACATTAAAAATTTAGGTAAATTTTTCTGCTAAGTAACTTGTACCACTAATTATCTTGGATTTATAATGGACTTACTAGTCAGTATGCTGTGCGGACCACCGGCCACATCCTGTATGGGCAAAGGGAACCAAACTGAATAAGCCGCTTGCGCTAGACTCTTTGTTGTGGTTTGCGTCAAACTCTTCTTTTGTTGTTTGGTTGGTTTATTCCATTAACCTGTTTTTATACGCTAATAGGTTTTAAAAAGTCAACAATGTGTGTTTAGTCAAAGCAGACACCAGCTCGTATGAATACCCGAACTTTCTGAACCTCGCATTTGATCGCTGTCACAAAAGGCTTATTAGAGTTTTTTACCTCGAGGCAAAAATTCCATTCTTAAAAGATTCAAGTCAAAGACAACACGCGATAAGCCGCACCGCTAAAAATCGAAAAACAGCGCCAGAAATACATAATGCCTTCATCTTTATCTCATAGAAAACGGACAAAAGCAAGCAGCGGAATAATCGAGATAAGATTTCTAGAAGAGGAAAAAAAGAGATGACCGCTGTGGTAACGAGTATGCTGTTACTTGTGCCGCACACCACGTGCTAATAGTTTTTAACGAAGCCTTTTAAGTATTCATCTTCGTAACCAGATGATAGGTCTTTAATAGAAAAGATTAAAGATAACCGGCCGTTTTCTTTAAGACCGACTCGAATAGCTGTTATTCTGCCGTACGTGGTTGCTTTTCATTTTGAATTAACTAGTATTGCTTTTAGCCGATTTCTAAGTAAACAGATAAGTTTTTAAGAAAAAAGTATTTTGCCGCGATTGAAGAAAATTGGTCCCGCCAGGTAGGCGCGCTGTGCATGCTTGGTGTGACGACAGGATCAACGTAAACTAGTGCTACCGTATAAATATAATCAATCAGCTGTCCAGTCTGAAGTGTATTGCTGACCTGAGTTATGATATATCCGTCATTCAATGAAGTTTGGTAGAAGTCCTTTGCTGTCCTTGGAATCGCAACATGGATCTTTTTCACTGTAGTACATGGAATTCCATGCACATCTTGCTCCTCATTCAATGGTTCTCTGTCACAAGTGTCTGTAGCCCGAACTCCATTAGTCCCAGACGTTCTAAGTCAAACCTTACAAGTGGAGGTAAGACTGCAGATCTGTGGTTGAATTTGAATACAGACGTCTGGATTCTCTCAAGACTGATTTATTGAGAGCTTCGTTGAGTTTTAGCAGCTAAAGTCCTTGAAAGTTAAGTGTTAGCGATCAAAAGTTACCAGTCTTTGTATTGTAAATTGGCCTGTTTGGTCAATTAAACACTTGCAAATATTTCAACGTTTGCTTGCAAARCCATCGAGATATCAGCCCTTCCTATAACGTGTAAATGATAAGAGCGCCAAGCTTGACCATTAGTCGTCAATGCTAGCAAGATATTGAGTTTTGTGGGGGATATTAGGTTAGTTTTTTTAGCGCTCATGAATGCTGGACATCGATTGACAAGTCGTTTCTCTGTTTGCTACACTAATGAGGCAGCAATTATTTGATGGTTTTAGCCTGGGGAAATATCCAAGTGATATATCTTTCTTTTCTCTGAAGTGTTTTTATCAAGGATTAACAGCAATACGTGAAATGACTCCGCTTCAATAACCATCCAAAGTTCATTGAACAGTCGATCGTAGAACGGAACGGATCGGCTTTTGTGTTTTTAAAGATGAGAAATTTTAGGTGGTTTTTTTTGAACAATGAGAATAATATTGAATCTAGAAGCGGCATTGTTTGTAACCCATCTAACTTGAATATCCTTTTTGTCAAAGACTCGTTTCATCATAATCGTGGTGAGACTAGGATTAAATTTATGAATTCAAGACAAAATGTTGACGTGGCTGGCCGCGTTGGTTTCGATATTCGAACTTCTATTTGTAATAAAGAAAGCGTGCAAATGAAGGCTTAAGGGCCGATTCTATTCGGAAGAAGGCTTGATTGTGCGGTTTCCTGAAAAGCACTGCATTAAATCAAAAATATTGAAAAGAAACCCCTCTGGTAATTGGGCCTTTTGTTTGTTTAGAGAAAGCGTCTCCAGATATGGTTTGTTGGATCAGATAGCCTATACCAATTAAAAATCCACCAGTATATCGTTGTCAGATACTGGAATAAGATTCATGCACTATCAAATATGCGGTGTTCTAAAAGTCATTATCTGCTTCGTGTTTAGCATTTTAAGATGCATTATTAAGCACATGTGAATTAAATTATTTTATTATCATTAAGCGAAGAAGAAAAAAACGCCAGACGTTTTGACTTAAAGCTATCTGAACATATGCGATCAGTCTCTCGTGGATAGAATTTCAAATACATATGGTTGGAATCATAACTTGCCCTAAGGGCCTGTTTACCCTTTACATACAATTCCATAAAATTCTTAATCTTAGACAACTTATTACGACCGAAAAAAATTGACCAAATGAGATTTTGATCTTTTGACATATTTAATATTCTGATGTAAAAAATCTCCTTATTTTGTTGGTAAGGATCTACATTTGCTGAAATTGGCCTCGCACATGCCACCCCCCACAGTGAACAGGCATTTATGTTTAATGGAAAGCTAATTGTAGAAATGAAGTTTACTTTTGTTGCTGTCTCTCAAGCTGCTTTTGCTCTAAACAATTCAAAATGCACAAGAACAACATCCATTTGATTACTTGAATATATATACCAGGACCCGGTTGTTAACGAAGCCTGGATAGCGCTATCCAATGGATAAATCTTGTCTCGTTATTCAATTATTGCCCTTTTTGCTACAGTCATAAGAACCATACCCCGATATTTATTTAAATTAATGTTCTCATAACACTAACTTAATGAGAGTGTTGAGTTGGCTTTTCAAAATAATATTGATCGATAGCTCCCAGGGCTGCAGAATAATGTCTCTTCAACGATGACATAGCAGTTAAATGTTCCCTCCCCTTTGACCACTGTCAGTCCTAAATTGGGTCGGGTTGTGGGTTTAATAGACCCTTTTCAAGTTCCAAATGTGTTTCTTGATCGATTACAGACTCATTTACTCAGGCTTACCCTCGAGTTTGTGAAGAATATTCCATGCAGTCCAGGTCTGTCGAGTTTCAAAGTGTTCATATTGTTGAAGTTGTGCATTCTTTACTTCACCGTTGGTATTTGTGAATATTTAGACACTGATTCAATGCTAGGCCTGAGTAAATGAGTCTGTAATCAAGAAACACAGCGGTAATTTGGAACTAGAAAAGGGCCAATTCCTGCAGGCAATACACGTAAATAAAGTTTGAGTGTTGTTCTCTCCCTAGCTGCCAGGGTTTTTCTCATGAAGTACTCTGGTTTTTCTTTCTCTATAAACCTCAACATTTGAGTTTTGATAGTTTAGAGTATTATGTGAAAATAGTGGTAGTGAGTGTGGAGCGTATCAAATATATCATTTACATGAAAAATACCCTCTGGTTAGGGAGACTCGGCAACAGCTCCCCATTTCATGATGTAAAATACAGGTATATTTACTTCTTATTTATTTATTGAAGCATAGATATATGTCTATGTTTCAGTGCTAAAATGTCCCAATGTGAAAGGATCATCAGATTGTAAGATGTCTTGCATGAGAGATGAACACTGTGACAACTATGGTGATCTCCTCCGGTGTTGTCCAGTCGGACCTGGGCATGTTTGTAAAGCTGAGTGTAAAGAGCCAGTGTTAAGTCAAGGCGGAGGATCAGGTATGAATACTCAAGACTAAACAAACTAAACTAAACAATACTGTATTTAACTTTCAATCATTATACTCTAGTGTTAGACTTATATTATTACGTATTTTTATTATATTATAATCATTGATAAAATATCTAAATTCTCTGTTACTAGAAAGTCGATCTCCACATGGGAAGCTTATTTAACAATTAGCTCCGAGCCTGTTATGGGTTATAATTTGATTCACAGTCCATGAGGGCAAAAGGATTAATTGGTTTAGCCAAAACCTACTAATCCGTCAAACAAATAAATATTTTTTTCATGAAATTAGATTGGAAACATGCGTTAGCCACCATTGTTTTGGTTTTCAAAACCAGCATTTTTCACTACCAGTGGTCTATTAGAAGTAAACCACTCTAGTGGCCCATGCAGCCAATTGGAGCATAGCATTTTTGATAGACCATTATAGGTTTGAGTATTGAGGGAGGTGTGATATCTTACAAGTGTCAGAGCACAGGAAACAATTAAGATTATTCTGAACAAGAGAAGATAAAATCTGTATTTCCCACAACCATGTTATAAAACAGGCTTACCAGGCTCATGCTACATTTCCTATATTATCATTGGTCTTCTTAGGCTGCGTTCACATAATGTATGGCAGAGGAGGGGCAGGTGAAATTGAGGGGGGATGGGCAAATTTTTGTCAGAAAAATGGGGGGGATGCATGATCGTTGATAGAAGCTACAAGCCTTACTTCCGGGGGTTCGTTTTTTTTGCATGACTTTAAGGGGGGTGTTAAAAATGATTCTGGACATTTCAAATTTTCACCTGCCATTTGACATTTGTCATGAGGTATGTTTGTCTTAATTCCCCTTTAGTGAAAATTATTTACTCCAAGGCATGCAAGGTTGAGGACAGCCTGTCGCTACCATGACGCTTAGTATTCTGGCTAAAATTTACATTTTATTTTAATCTCTAATGCCAACCTAAGTCAGGAATATGTAAGAATGCTTATTATAATGATGACATCCTCACCTTAGATGTTACCATATTATTTTTGTTACTTCCAGGAATATGTTATGATTTCAAGTTAGACAGGCAATATGTGTCTGGTGATTTGTTTGTAAGGGATGGTGTTTGTTGTCGATGTGAGAGAGATGGAAGAGCTAACTGTACTGCTATTGGCTCTTGTAATCAAGGTAGGTATCTTGTTTTTATGATATATGAGTAGCCAGACATTAATGGGTTTACAAGTTGGTTAAAGATGCCTGTTGTGTGGGGGGTCATAAGGTCAAATTATTGGGACAAAATTCAGGATTGAAGTTGCTGTATTTGGTCTAAGAATATCTGCAAATGGTTAGACCTTTGCTATGGCTTAAGGCATGGACAACAAATAATTGCATCGTGTGTCATGGCTCACAACATCAATAATTGATTTATTGCATGCAACATTGCTTGCAATGTTGAACAGTGTGTCCATAGCTTAACCAAGGGTGCTCAGACCCTTGGCTTAACAATACCGTGTCACTCAGGTGGTCCTGGCTCATTACGAGACAACAAATGCAGAGGACCACAAATTTGTTCGTTTTCAATCATAATCCCAGGGGAGTGAAATAACAAAAGACATGTTAGATGACATAACAAAATAATTCATTGACAAGTCTTTTGTTAAATTCACCCAAGATGGCAGTCATGACATCATGTGCAAACAAAGAATACCTAGTTTTGACAGTTGACAAGTGGCACCCTCTCAAAGATAAACACGATTATCACAGGACTTACTTTATTTTAATAAAGCATGTCATCATCTTAAGTAATTTTCCATTTCATTGTATTTTTTACTAGGTTGTTATTATGGGTCTACTTACTATAATGATGGTGTAGCTATTTCAAGAAGTTCTTGTCGGAACTGGTAATTATCGGCTTAACATTGGAATGATGTTATTTCCATGATTTAAGACACTAGCCATCATTGGATGGTGATTATATTGTGTATTTCCAAAAATTATCCATACCCCCCACCCCCACCCCCACCCCCCATGGAGGAATTTTTTAAGACACCCCCTACCCCCCAGAAATTCATATAAATTCTCTAATTTTTGTTCTTAACCCCCCTACTCTTTGGAAATTCCAAATTCCTCTGTGGGGTGGGTATGGATGATTTCTGGAACTACACATTACTGGTATATGCCTTATTCATATGATAAAAATCAAAAATATCTTGAACTGAAGCAATTCCATGGATTGATATAACCTCAAACATAGCTTCAGTGTATTATTCTATATCATATGAGAAAACCAAACTGGCTTCTGGTTAATCCCTACTGCCTTGCAGTACATAGCAAGAGTATTGATAAAAGCGCATCATTTTTTTTCTTTCTTTTTTTGCAGTACATGTGAAAATGGTACTGTGTTTTGTAAATGGAATACTAACTGCACACAAGGTAAGCTTGGTAGTCTTACTATCTGTCAAAATAATGAATGAAATTATCCAGACCACCTCCCCTTCCCCCCTCCCCCCCAGAAATTCCAATTTTCTTCCATGCAAATGTTTTAATTTTTTTTTCTCTGACGCCCACCTCAGAAATTCCTAATTCCTCCTATTTCTAACTGTAAAGCAATTTATGTATGTATTTTTAAGTTGGTCTAATAAATCTTATATCTGGTATGTAAATAATTTGTATGACAGAGAAGTGCAAATACAAAGGAAAAGTCTATACCTTGGAACATATTATCAGATTGGATAACGGATGTAAAGAATGGTAGGTTGAATATGTGGTAATAAACTGTAATTTCCTCTATCAAAACCCCTGGGGTCTTGGGGGATTTTAAGCGGTGAGCAAATTATTAGAAGACAGGGGCTAAATAAATTTTCCTGATCTTTGGAAATTCATAATTTATTTTTTCATAGTCTGGACAGGTGAAATGACTATCCAAGGTCTACCAAGGGAAAAGGACAACAATCTCTCTAAGGGGACCGGAGCTTATTAGAGGATGGGAGCTTATTTAGTTTTTGCCCAATATAATGGAGGCATATTAAAAGGGGGGCTTAAACAAGAGGCTGGGGGCTTAATAGAGGAAATACTAACAGTAAATGTTCCTTCTGTTCTTATTAAAATATAAACATGCACAAAATATTTAATTTGTTCCTTTTACACAATACATACCAGCCCTGCATGAGGGATGAGGGGGGGCAGACTTTTCTCTAGCACTCTACATTACACAAGGATGGCAGAGCACATTATGATGTGGGGAGGGGGAGGGCTAGAATCCTTTTTTGGTGCAGAACTCAACCTAATATTAAAACAGTAATGATGAAAAGGTAAATCATACACCGTGAAAAGATGAAAAAACTGACGTTTCGGACGCTAGTCCTTCGTCGGAGTAAAAGACTCTTACTCTTTTACTCCGACGAAGGACTAGCGTCCGAAACTTCAGTAAGTTTTTTCATCTTTTCAAGGTGTATAATTTACCTTTTCATCATTACTGTTTCATTAGAAACACCGACGCAGCTCGCACTAGTTTTTAGCTAGTTATATCTTTTAATATTAAAAGACAATATGAGATTTCATTCTTGTAAAGAGTCCACCATTTCATGGATTATAAAACCACTCTATTTCTGGTTATTATATCCGTCCAGTACTAGGTATCTCCTCTGGTAGCAAACTAATGTGATGTCATTGTTTTTGTTTTCAGCGTTTGCCAGTACAGAGGCTGGAGTTGTACTGCAATTACTTGCAATGCTGGTAAGCAACAACTCTTCAGATACATATTTTTCATGGTAGGAGGATTTCTTTGCAGTAATTTAACAGCAGGGACTTCCTAAACAGCCAAATACCCTTATGTCCCTCTAACTTAAATGTCATACCTTGCCGGATTACCCTTACACGGCATCTGCTGTTGTTGGGTTTTTACCTCGGATTGAACCAGATTCTGAACAGAAAGACACCAAACACAATATGGCTCTTCAAAGTAACACGCTCTTTAAATGGTGCTCTCTCTCTCTCAAACTCTATACAGGGATCCCATACAACTGCATTCCATGGCACAGGTATCCCAGACACTACTACAGTGCTGTAACCTAGTTAGACAAGATTAGACACAGAACCAATTAAAATGTAGAACGAAAACATTCTAACTTTATTAAGTGGGGCCATAATCAGAAACCTTGACTTCATGAGAATAGTAATCTGAAGTTATGTGTAAACAACTAGATAGCCATCATCATTTTCTCGTGGGAATGAAAAGATATGCTGAAAGGCTATCGTTTTCTGCTGCTTTCTGATTGGCTCCACTACCTAAAGTTGGAATGCATTGTTTATATTATACAATTTGATTGGTTCTCGCTGTCTAAAGTGGCCCCTGAGTTACAGTAGTCACACTGTAACAGTTGAGTTTTCTTTCCAAATGTTGTGTTATTTGGAGACAAATATATTTTTCTTCTTTTTGCAGCACGCTCCTCATCCACTAGTGTTGGAATATCACGTGTGAAGGCTTGTGTTTTTGCCATTTTAATAGTGAATATGCAGTATTTGTTACAAAGTTAGCAATGATACTCCTGTATCAATTTATATTATTTAGAAGTGTACATAGAAAGGTGAGATAATAATACATAATTTACATTAGTTTAATAGATAAATTCATTAGTTATTTGTCATAATTAAGATGGTTCCATTGTTTTGTTAAGGCTGATCTTTATTCTTTGGGTGCAATTGTTATGTTATATCCACCATGTTGGTTGATGATAACAAAAGCATTCCTCACATGTACTTCTCTTGTTAGATCAACCAACATGGCGGCTGTTTCATTGTTATTTATATAACCCCAAGAATTTACGTTTGATTAATTTTAAAAATCATCCTGCATGGGTCCTGCACATACATGTTCGTCTTATCCGCAGCAGTTCCTTACAGAAAACTATAAATGTGGTCACTCCCAGAACTATTTAGCACAGTTTCATATGAAGCTTGTTGTGGCAATTGCAGTACTGAAAGCTTTCTATATTAATATTCCTTTGGTCTGGTCATCTTCTAGCGGCTCACCCCCGCTGAGGTCTGTGTTCAAAGTTTCCCTCATTGTAAATTTCGTTTCTGCTCTATTTTAAATGAACAGTCGTAATTTACATATATATAAATATAATATATATACACTCGATTGCAGAAACGTTGTAGTCATTTATACATTTATACAAATATCTAATGAGATGCATAATGCAAAATCACCATTTTCAGCGCTTAAAATCAAATGATTTATAATCTGTACAATCTAATAGACAAGAAAAAATATTTCGACAGTCATTGAATGAAACAAACAAACAATAAATAAAGCGATTTTTCTGTTTTGCATATCATTAAATATACTGAATAAATTAGATATATGTATAAATGTATACAACAACGTTTCTGCAATTGAGTGTGTGTATATATATATATAGCATGAAAGGGACTGATGCGAATAGGATATATCGTTTACATTAGAAGAAATAGGACTTGTTCAAGAATCTTTACATCAGTGATGGTGAAGAGTTTATACCCTGGCCTATGTTGCCACATTAGTGTCAATAGTGTTAAGCTATGAAAGTTTTCTCATCCAATATTTTACATGGAAGGGTTTCGTTCAATGTTGTTATACTTTGTAATAATACCTTGGGTATCTTTTATACAATTCCATCGTTATTAAACATTAAAACCACAACTATGTACATATGTCCTTTTTAGTAAATAAAAAAAACACGAAATTATGAATTTTGACATTGTTTGATGGATATTATGTTTGAGCGTTTGCACTCTATAAAGTTATGTAACATCATATTAGAATTTCAACATTTTTTATTTTATTCCCGAGAATTAATAATATTCCTAAAGATATTTACACTTTAAATATTCTTCATAATCACACATTAGTGTTTAACAAAATAAATTAAGAAGTAAATATAATAAAATATTGACTTGCAGTACTTATTTTACTGTAATAGACATAAAGTCCTATCAGAATACCTATGTCTTCTTACCGACCACTTACTGTACGGTGCAGAATGTTCACTATTACCCTTCTAGTGACATCTACATTCGTTATATTCTCATTATTACATGAAGCATCATAATTGTTACTGTCACATGTACACTTAAAAATATAAAATGATGATGCATTCAATCATTTTATAAATTATAGAGTGCAAACAATCCGTGAAACACTAATTACTAAATAATAGTACTAATTAAACAATAGAAAACAATGGAATTTGCATGAAATTGTGCTATTTAGTATTACTAAAGTTTCGCGGTTATATTGTTTGCACTCTAATCCGTGAAACACTATTTACTAAATAGTACAAATAGTGCTAATTAAACAATAGAAAACAATGGAATTTGCATAAAATTGTGCTATTTAGTATTACTAAAGTTTCACGGTTATATTGTTTGCACTTTACTTCTTTTTTTGATTTAAATTAATTCATTAATGTCGGTCAAAGATCTAAAATCTGAGACCCAGTAGCACCCTTCAAATAATTATAATGTATTCACAACCGAGCAACATAGTGTCCTTGAATATGAAGCATGACCTTTCAGTTAGAAAGGAGGTGTTTCATATTTCAGCCAGAAACCAAAAAAGGTACAAAAAATATGTTTAGTCTCAGATTGCTCATTTCACATCTTCGACTGACATCAATTTTTGAAATATTAGGTGCATATGCATGCATTGATGCATGATATTTTGTACTATAAGTACTAACTGTAGATTGCCTCATCATGTCATTCTACATTATTATGGACACATACATTATGTACGAGTGTCTGGCATGGCTACATCCTTACAGCAGACTCTTGGTACTGTCCACGTATAGCAAGTATAATCTTGAGTGGATGTGTATAGTGTGGCAGACATTTTTTCTGGATGGCTTTAGTTAGTTGGATGGAGTAGCAGCTGAGATATTCTCTTATTATGTAATAGAGATCAGTCTAAAGAGAGGAATACCACATTATTAGGACTGATAATCCTATACCTGACAGTGTTGATAAAAACAATAATCTAGTGATACATCAGTATACTAACCTCAGATCTTGTAATTACTATTCTCAACACTTTTTTGGACCGACTATTTTTCTCCAATGCCTTGTTTAATTCTTTGCAAAAAAATGCTGGTGGACTAATGGTACAGGCGACTATGAACAGAATGCAAATGCAGATGAATATAATATAGATGTTATTTACTGGACAGAAGGTTGATACAAAAGGGAAAACTGTGCCCGAGGTGTTGCCCAAGGTTATAAAGCCATCAAGCAGAGGTCCATTCTCAAGGAAATGGTGCAGTTTATCTCTATCTGGACCAACTTTAGGCTGGTAATTTCCCATTTACTTTTTATCTTATTCTGCATTTATTTTATTTTATTTTATTTTATTTATTTATTTTTTTATTATTATTTTTTATTTATTTATTTATTTTTTTCCTTGCTTTTTTTGTTTGTTTGTTGTTTTGTTTAGCAAATGTTATCACAGGATACCGGACCATAATGAGAGATAGAAAATACTGCCTGCTCGCCCAGGATCAGGACGCACGATCCCTGGATCCACCCTTGAAAATTAAGAAAAATTACTTACCATATGCTTTAAGCGCACGTCTGAAATCCAATGACTTTCCTTTGTACTGATTATCAATGTAAACATCAATAGGCTTCATATATAGGGTTTCCAGTTCTTCAAAAGTTGCTTTCAGTTGATTTCTTCCCAAAGGTTCACACAAAAGTTCAACAAGATCTCCATAACTGTGTAGGCGAATTGCCCTTTCTTGAGCTGCTGTACGGTCTGCTTTTGATCTCACTCCCTCTGTGTTTATGGTACAGAACTTGATCAAGAGTTCTCTCAAGTCTTGATCCTGAATACTAAGAAGGTCATTTTCTAGTGAACAAGTAAATTCTGCAAGAAACAGAGTGGTTGTATCAGAAGGCAGCATTTCCATGAATAACTATGTAAACTTTGTTGATCGGGCTCTTAAGCAGGGCTTTCCTACTAACCCCAAATCCTGTTCTTAGGCTAGTATAAATAACTATCAATGATACATAATTTAGTATAATTTATTTATATAATATATAATAATTTAGTTGCTTACATAATACAGTAAAACCTAACCTTCTTGGTATGCCTCTCTTATCATTTCAATGGCAAGAGTTTTCCTTGAACAGATAATCTCAATAAGAGTATCATTTTCATGATCTTCAATTGCCTGATGTAGAGACTTTGCATCATATACTTCAGGTCTGTATAGTAAAGCTGTTGCTGCTTCCTGATATCCCAAGCTCAATTCACTTTCCAAAACACTTATTAAATCCTGAAAAGATATTAAAATAGTTTTATAAGCCCTATGCATTTCATAATAGTAGCTTAGGACTGTCGCCTCATTGATTTCTGCTTTCCATTCAGGGACTAGCACTGTAGAGGGGAAAAGCTCCAAGGGTTTAGGTCTTCTTTTATTATTTAAAAATTGTAACATGACATATGCAATGACAACAAGTGCTTTACCCAACCATCCCCCCACCCTATCTTCCTCACAAACCAAAAATGCACTGCCATCCCTGCCAACCTATACAATAGGCCTTTTCTGAGTTCGATAATCAGAATGCATCGTGGTCTAGATTCAGTATAAGCAACACCATATGAGGCATGATGTTTGTACCGAAGCTAGACCACAATGTGCCATATTTGCTCTCAAAAAAGGTCTGATTACTACATGGAAGGGGCTTTGACAGGGGTCCAAATAGACATGGTTACCTTTCCGTATGTCTTCTTGTAAGCCAGTATAATTCTTTGTCTTTCGGAGCATTTGAAAGTGGCAAGAATTTGTATGACTGCATTCTCATCTGTTCCAATAGCGTTGACAATCTTATGAAGGCGAGCTGATTCAAGGTCCCAGTTAAGAATCGTTTGCTTGCGATGTGAGCGCTAGAATGGAATCAAAGAATCAATTGGTCAACCTTGGCCCCACCTTTTGGAATCAAAGATGTGTTCACCATTTTCCATACATCGGTTCACTGSTYAAACACAAAGCATTCYGTCAAGGTTGCCAGGTTCAATTTTGAATAATCCTTTGAAAGTACCTTGGCGTCTCGCTTGAGCGCTTTGTGTTTTACCAGTGAACCAATGTATGGAAAATGGTGAATTATAGTCACATATTTTTACATTTATATCTTAATGAAGGATTCTTCTCTTATTTTGTAAAGAAAAATGCTTTATTTAATATCATAAGCTTTAATAACTGATTTTCATCTACAGTTTGTATGGTATCGTAGCCATCTTAAATTCCTGTAAGTCTGATTGAAAAAAGTTACATACAATTTGTCCCTAGTAAATAAAACAAAGAAAAAATTATATGTTAGATTACATAATTATTGTATTCGAAATGAATTTTCTCCGGTAAATCAAAACTGTAAATCAATTAAAAGCAAAACATTAGTGAAAAATCAATGTAATACTTAACAGGATGGCTTAAAAATATTTTTGCTGGAGGCAGCTTATACAGATTTTCAATATTTAGGAAGACGTGCAACAAAGCAAAGAAACGAGTTCGTACAAAACGATATATGACAAGTTATCAGCTCACTTAAGGAAAGAAAGCTAGCAACCAAAAAACCAGAAAACTCTTAATAAATGAAGTAAAATAGCAAGTAAAAGCAATTATAACTTGAACTCGTAAATGTTCATAAAAATTTACTTTCTTCAAATTATCAAGTGCTTAATATAATAACAATGGGGTCGTTTGCCGATGGTTCGAATTTTTTTGCGGAAGCCGCTTCAAGTGTAAAAAGTAATTTATAAGACAGATCGCAACTTACAAACTTTTTTAGCAAGTTCAAAAGAAGAAATGATCAAATGTCTAGCAGTTTTAAAAGTTCTAAAGCCAAGTAATTACATTTTAAGGCTATCACCTACTGTCAATACGATCAATGATAAGTCAACTTACAGTAACGAAAACTTCTCTTTGGATTGATTCACTGCACCCCATTCGATGAACTGTTCTTATGTCGTATTGTTATGAAAGTATGACAATATTGAACACAGCATGAAGTTAGTAACGCACAATTACAATAAGAGAGTATTTTTCGTAATCTTTCTTGTTCGGTGTATCAACAGGTCGATAAGTAAAAGGCATGATAAATTAGCATATTCAAAACCTTTTGACAGTAAGTAAACATCTCAACCTATCAACGCTCGTGAATACACCCAAGGTGTTTTTGAATACGTAAGTAAATGAACGGAAAGTACACACGGAAACAATAATGGATGAAAGAGCATAATGTTTTATGGTGATTACAATCTTGATTTACGTAAATACCTTTATCTTTTTGTCAATCTCTGGGTCGCCTAGCAATAACAGCGCCCACATAGAAACTGTAACTTCCGGTTTACATAGAAAGTTTGGACGGCCGATGGCTTAGTGTACTTACTTAAAGTAACGCCATTTTACAAAACCAAAATGCCTTTTTCTTAGCCTATGAGCGCTTTTTCGTTTATCTTCGTTTCTTCGACAACTTTGAATGTAACAGGAAGTAGAAAAGGTAAAACCAAAAGCATAAGTATAAACGATAAGGAGATCACGTGAATGCAGTCACGTGTCAAAACATGGCGGGCAAATAGTTGGATGTTGAGCAGCGGAAGAAGAAGGAACTCTTCATGTGATGGCATCCCGGGCTAAGGTTTGTCTTGAATTAGTGTATGGATATTGATGGTACTGGGTGTTCTTGCATAGTTCTTGTTATTTGGATTCATTTGGTTTACGATACGTGTTATGTTTCAGGGATTTTCATTCAAAGAACTTTCAATAAAGTGAGTACAAAGTGTCCTGCCTTTACTCTAATATTTTATCTTTCTTTCTCACTCCAGCCACTCTCGCTAACACCAAAGTATTTTTGGGCTATTTCTATTGTGGTAATTTAAATCGAAATAAGAGTCGAAAACACATGAGAGTCCGTGGTAGTGGTAATATAAATTTTCTGCTCATGATTTGATAAAGTCCCAAATGCTAGATGATTCACACACCACATGATAAAGCTATTGTTATTGATTGATTGATTGATTGATTGACTGTTTACAGTGATTATACAGATTATGATGAAGAGGACACGAAAAAGATACCCAAAAGAAATCCATTTGACTTTGGAGATGATGACGTAACATTTGAATCTGCTGAGTTTGTGAGTCAGTCTCAAGTGAAAGATTTCTTTAATGTATCTCGCGGGATAACATTTGATGATGATGACAATGATAGTGATGTCTCACTTGGACAACCATGGGGTGGACCACAGTTCAGTATTGGTAATGGTAGTAACTATATTTGTCCTATTTTTAAGGAATATAAAATGCACATGCAATATTGTCTTTGTACTGTGATATAAACACGCTGGGAGCTGTAGAGCACGAAAGGAGCAAGCTTAGGAACACGAGGCATAGTCAAGCGTATCTCTTGCTTCTCAAGTGCTATGCAGATCCCAGAATGCTTATATCACAGTACAGAAACATAAACAGGCGTTTTATATTGCTTTTATAAAATATTAATAAAAGACTTTATGTTTCTCTATGTCCTTCAATATAAACATGGTAGCCAACCAAACAGTGCACACATTATATCGCAAATATTTTATAATTAAGAAATATAAAACCTGTGCGCATGTCTATGTACTGTGATATAAACATGCTGGGAGTTTATATCTCAGAGCTGTATAGCATGAGAAAAGCAATACTAGGAACTTGAGGCATAGCCAAGTAGTTTTATTAAGTGCTCTACAATATCACACAATACAAAGACATAAGCAGCTGTTTTATATTCCCAGCCAGTGAGTCAGCATGCACATTATATTTTATCCAGCACGCACGTTATATTTTTGATATTTCATAAATGTGTATACTTTTCGTACGGTTCCTGGGATCCCTCAATGGAAAACATGTTGAAAATTCTTATTTTTCCACCAACTCCTGGAAAACACATGAAATGTGCCCGTAAATGAGATGTGGCATGGAGTGGAGGAATTAGGGGGGATGGAATTGATGGCATTCGATTAATAGCAGTATTTGCTTTTCTTACAAACTGTAATTAATTAACACAATTAATTATCACACAGGATTTGGCATATTTCCATACCCTAGAAACCCCCTGGATTTTTGGGGTATGAATAATTCTCGGTAGCACAACCCTAAAGGTACACTCAATTGAAGAATCGTTGTTGGGTTCAGAAACTTAGAACATAAAAGCTGAGACCAAAATGGTACACGGGAAATGACATAATTATATTATAATTTATTCATTTGCACCATCCATGCAGTCGGTTTAGAATGCCAAACGCGTATTAAAAACAGTTGATAATACCACAGGTCGACCGTCACAGCATGCATCTAATTAACATACTTCCCATGTGAGATTTCGGTCTCAGCTTCTATGTCCTATGTCTCTGAACCCAACAACGATTCTTCAATTGAGTGTATACATGCATATTGAAATTTGAATCAGTAGTTACTCTGTGATAGAGTTTTTCTAAGAAAAATGATTGATTGATGGATTTGCATTAGAATTACATCTCAAACTGATTTATTCCAACCTTTATTGAATAACAGAAAAGTCTGATCCTGCCAAGTCTGCAAGGTTTAGATCTGCAAGCTCAGCATCATCTCAGTCTTCTGCTTCATCTCTGCCAGGTATTCAACTGCAATGTAGTTCCAGAAATTAACATCTATACCCACCCCCACAGTTGAATTTGAAATTTGTGAAGGGTGGGGGCCAGAGAAACAACAAAAATTACAGTGTTTGTATGGAAGAATATTGGAATTTCTGGGGGTAGGGGCAGGGGTCTCAAAAGAAATTCCTCCATGAGGAGGAAATGGGTAATTTCTGGAACTACCATATACAATATGATTACAGAACCATATATATATACTGTGCTGACAAAAATACTGTTTTTTAGTAAGGTTGGCATAGCAGTATTGCACTTGCCCTGACTTTGATCAAGCCAGTGGTTGTTTCTAGGTAATAATAGACCCTTCGTACTTAGTCCTGAGAGGAATTATTGTAGGGGACAAAACAATGGATGTTTTTTTCATAAGAAAAGACGGCCTATGGTTCTGTCTCCCCAATAATTCCTCTAGGAAATCAATGCAAGGATTCTATAAATTTGAGGGTTTTTATTTTCTGTAGTTCAAAACGACCCTGGTTCATTTGCAAGCGTATCTTCACAGCGATCAAGTACTACAGCAGCTAAAAAAGTCACTTCTGGTGGTTCATTGCCAAATTCTAAAACCTTGTCATCATCATCAAAACCCTCCAAATCTACATCCCACACTGTATCAGCTGCAGCTGTCAGGGGAAAAACAGGAACATCTACAACTAATATAACTAAAACTACAACTACAACTACAAAGTCTGCTTTGAATGCAGTCTCAAGTTCTATATCAGATGGTAAATGAAAAACGTCATACATGCAATGTGTAGTATCAGATAATTATCCATACCCACCCCACAGAGGAATTTGGAATTTCTGAAGGGTGGGGGGGGGGGCTCAGAGAAAGAACCAAAATTATAGAGTTTGTATGGAAGAAAATTGGAATTTCCAGGGGTATGGGGGGGGGTAGTGTCTTTAAAAAATTCCTCCTTGGGGGGGTATGGATAATTTTTGGAACTACACAATATATTTTCCAAATTAGTTCAAGTGACAATTAAGCAATGAATTCAAGTAGAGAATGGACTTCAAGTCTGTTGTTGTGAAACGCATGGCATGAAGGAATTTTGCATTCAAGATAATATTGTAATTAATTATGGTAATGATAAACTTGGTTGAATGTAGAATAAAATTTGGCAATAATCTTGTAACAAAGTGAACCAGGGCTAATATTTTTGCTTCAAACCAAAGTCAAACCTCAACTTGGAGCCATTGTGTCCATGGTAACTTTTGTTTTCTGCTTAGAAATGAGTCCAATTAACATAGAAATATACATGCACCTTTCGTCTCTAAGCTCTCTGGTTCAATTGATGGGTTGCAAGCATTCCCAGGAGAGTCAAAATACAAAAAAAAATTTTCGCCATTGTGGTGTCATTAACATTGGAAGATAATGAGAAATCTTTTGTTAAATGGCACCAACATTTCGGCAATGAAGCAACATGCAATCAAAGAATTCATGGAGCAAATTGATGTGAGTTAAGTTAACCATTTGTTGGTTCTCTTCCTTGATTTGAGGGTTTTTCTCCAGGTTCTCTGATTATCCTCCCTCAAAGAAACTTAAACATGCTAGATTACAATTCTATATGCGAGCTACTAAATAGTTACTGTGCCCTGACTAAGATCAGCCAAGGGGCTGTTTCACACATCAATCAAATAGAGGGAACAAATAAATGGGTTGTGGGCATCATAACTGTATGTTGTAGTAGGCACTTTCAGGTATCTAGCATGATCTATGATAAGTTTTGTAGTGTGCTTGAAACCGTGTGCTTGATTTACGTTATGTTTTGTTCATTCAGTCGTAGCCAGTACACCGCAAGTATCTGTTAATGAGTACTACAGACTTCAAACTGAAGTTGGACAACTTAGAAGAGACTTGCAAGTGAGATTATAATCAATATTTTAATCATTAGTTGATTTGATATTTTAGTTTTAGTTTATTTCAATATTATTTACTTTGTATAAATGATGATAAAAAGGTAAATTATACACCATGAAAAGTCAGTCAGTTTTTTCACCTTTTCATGGTGTATAATTTACCTTTTTATCATTACTGTTTCATTATAAACACCGACGCAGCCCACACTAGTTTTTAGTTAGTTATCTCTTCTAAGTTATCAATAATCTTATAATTTGCTGTTCAACAACTTCTACTAGATTGTAAACGCTTTTGTCTGTCCTGCATTATTGTCTTACTTATCTGCTTTTTTTACTTAATCCATTTCTTCATGTATTAGATATTAGATATTCTTTGTCCTACGCATGTAATTATTAATACTTTTTGTAAGTAGGCATATCAGTAGACCCCCTCAATGGCCTTCTGCTCTTGGGGTTAACATGAGAATAAATATTTTTTGAATAATAATAAAATAATCCATTATTTTCAGGCTGCCAAGCAGAGTAGACTTAAACCACTTCCAGTTACAGAGTCAGTCACAAGAATAATTCGTGGTCAGGTAACATTATCGAATATTTTATCTCAACTTTCCTTGCTATTCACTCTCTATAAGAAGAGTTATTCAGAGCCTTTTGTGTACAAACTCAAGGTGATGGTACAGGTTCTTTTTGATTCAAAGTTGGGCGGCAACTTCAGCCACCCAAGTTCATTTCAAAGTCATTTGCTGTGGTCACCTGGGTAGGGGGGGGAGGAGGGGGATATTTAAAGAAAAAACACAGATTTCAGCTTGGCATAAAGTTTTATAAACATCACAAATGCAAACTTGATGCATTAAACAATGGAACAAATTTATAAACACCACCATTCTATAAACGATACTGACTCAGTCTGTCATCAAGAAAAGAACATATTGTCTTTAATTCAGTTTACTTGGTATTCACGTTTGATTTCAGCTCAATGACTTACAACACAATAAGCAATAAACCACCTGTACGCATTACGACTCGCAAATACTCCACTTTCCAAGAGAAACACTTAGTGAATAGATTATTACTAATGCTATATTTAAAATAATGATGATAATGATAATAATAATACTGCTATTTTCAGTTGAGCTGGCCGCTGGCCAAATTTTACTTGATCGAGACAAGTTCGAAGTCATTAAATCAGATGCCCCTAAACAGTGTTTTGATAGGAACATGAACTTGTTTTTCTTGACGTGCAAACTTGCCTTGTTATCATGCTTTTAAGCAAGAGCGGGAGAACTTATGAGCGTGGAAAAGCTCTAAGCAATGACAATCATAGATGAAATTGATAAAATGTGGCTTGACAAGTCATAAAGTCATGCGTCTCAAAACAATGTTTGGGGGGGCGTAACAGTCAACTTCAAACTTTACTCAATCCAATCAAAAACTGAAACTAGCAGTAACAATGTTTATACAAGAAGCTCTCATCACCAAGGTGTTTTTCAGAGAGGTCCTGAGATCTTAATTGTCAGCAAACAATTGGTTTTATTAATTCAGGTCATGTAATTTTTGATTCTCTAGCCATACTCCCTTGAATTACACAAATCTTTAAAAGACAAGGTTAATCTGTTGGACTGTGCTATCAAGATGCATGATGGCAATGCTATAATAGCTGTAAGTGATACATCTGACATATATTATTATAATTATGCATACTTGGTGGTAGTTATTGCTCATATCATTCTTTTTTTGTTGAGATCCCTTTATTTCAAAATTCATTATCTTCCAAGTTTTCTACAGATTATTCTCTTGATCCGCCTATGCTTGACTCAATTCACTCTGCTGTGTCATGCCTATTCACCATTTACCAGTCATTTAATGAATCACCTCACTTTTCTGTGTTATCAGTGGCTAATTTCATGTGATTAACCTCTGCAGGTTATTTTATTTCTCAAAAAGACAGTTAAGAAAGGTATTAGTAGTGAAATTGTGTTAACTTGGAAATTTTATCATGCAAGTTTACACACTTTACTTGGGTTGGAAAGGGATTCCTAAATCCTCAATGGCACCTGCAACACAATCATTGCGACCCTAATTTAAACAGTTATGAGTAGTTCACATATTACCAGTAAAAGAGTTCCAGCGGGATTTTTTTTCACAGATTGGAAAAACTCCCTCTGACACCCAGGGTATGGTTCACCCAACCCAAACTTAAAAAATAGTTCCTATCTGTGACCATTGAGGTATATAAGTGTGACTGTTCTTTCTCACATTCCAGAAATATTTTGTAATCAATTAATTCGACAACCAAAAGCATTACATCATTACTGCAAATTCCTACGTCAGAATTCTGACCTTGAAGAATTGGTACAACTTTACCGGTGAGTGTCATAAAAGTGCTGCAGAAATTGATCCCACCTTTTTAGTTAATATATTTGCAAGGTAGCCTAAGATTATAATCTTTTATGTATTTGTTATCAAAGCAGGTTAATTATTTTGGGAGCTTTTGCAGATGTGGACCTGCTTTCACTCACACTCACTACCACTTCATTTACTATTTTATGCACACAGCACTCAACTTATATGTTGGACTCACAGCAGTGAAAGACAGTGCATTAGCAGCAGACACCACACATGCCACCACATAAGATACCTCAGTATCATATTGACCTCAGCCAATAGACCCCTTGCATTGATTTCCTAGAGGAATTGTTCTGTGTGACAAAACAATGGGCTGTCTTTTCTAAGTGCAAAAAAAATCCATTGTTTTGTCCCCCAGAACAATTCCTCGAGGGACTTGGTGCATGGGGTCTATCAAATTGTTTTATTCCCTTAAGTAGTTGTTTATAATAACATCAATTGAAAGTTGTTTGTCAGATATATTATCAGATCTTGGCTTCCTTGTTTGCTCCTGTTTGGCTTAGCTGGAATCCTTTGTTTTCATTAATATTCTCTATTATGATTGGTTAACTATGGCAAAATGGTTATTAATACACCTCTTTAGCTTGGGCGTAGACCATGTGTCATTCCCTAGAGCATTATTTCTTTGTTTAACGGTCGTGCATGAGGAGACGCATGAATATGGATACAACTCAAACAAAGAATCTTATTCTCAAGGGAATGAATCAAGTCTAAAATGGGAAAACGTTACGCCCAAGCTAAAGACATCTTTTTGAAGTGTCTGCATTGTAAATTAATCAATTTTTGTTTTTTTTTGTTTTTAGGAGACTTGGAAAGCATGAAGATGCCATTGTAAGTGTACTAACAACTAGAGTAGAGCAGATATAGAGCAGTATTTGTATGTGGGAAGCTTGCAGCATGAATGCTGTCGTGACATGGCAGTTATGCATGTGCCAGACCAATCACATTTTGTGAGAATTTACTCTCTATCCAATCAAATACCCTAAACACTGCCTGTACATGGCATGGGCACTGTGCCTAAGTATGCCAGATCAGTCGTACTGTATTGCATGAGGAAAAAAATTAGCCAATCAAAATTCTAAAAAACATCAAGTTGCAGCAAAGGCATGCATATAATATGGAAAGCTTTTTACAGTGATATAATGCTGTATGTAACTAAGCTTCAGCTGGGTTGTGCAGGAGGTCATGGCTTAAGCCTTGGCTGGACCAACACTCAGGGTCTTAGATAACTGCATGAGGAGAAGGTGCTGCCTTTGTAATTACATCTGCAAATGGTTAGACCTTCATGTGGCTAGGATGACCACCTTGATGGCGGTCCTGTCCCTAATCAACTACAGATATTAAAAGAGGACCACAGGTTTATCAGTTGAATTACTATCAAGTGTCTTCCTCAACAAATTTCATTCATCCATCCATCCATCCATCTATCCATCCATTCATCCCTCCATTCATTCATTCATTTATTCATTTATTCTTTTCTTATCTTGCTTGCCTTCTGCAGATGGTAAAGTTCAATAATGCCGTCAAGATGCACAACCCAAGCAATCGTCTTTTTACCCTAAAAGAAATATTAAAGTATGGATTAGACTGCAATGAGGACACTTGAACCGTGAACATTTTTTTCCCTTTAGGTTATTATTCCCTGAAATTTCTACTGTTCCAAACCCTCTAAAATGAAGCAGAATTCAAATACACTGAGCAATCAAAATAAAATTTACTTCTTATCAATTAGTTCATGGGATGATTTACAATATGTATTTTTTAAAAGAGACAAAAAATTTGACATGTTCATGGTTGGAGTTTCTCGCTGTAATATTCTAAAATTTTCCATTTAAACATGCATAAGAACATTATTTATTTATTGATTCATATTCTACAGGAATGATGTGCCAGCCTATCCTATATCAGCAGACTGTGTGACTACCATACAGGAATATATCAAACTATTGAATATGCAAATAGATCTCGAGGTAATAAGAAAATACACCTCTGGGCTGATCTAAATCAGGGCATGGTTCAAGGGCGGATCCAGCCAAAATTTTAAGGGGGACTGATTGAGTTTAGGGGGGCTAATTGAGTTTCTTCCGTCAACACAACGGAATACAACAGAAAAAAGCATCTTATTCTTCAGTTTTGTTTTGTTTTGTTTTCTGCTGAAGGGGGGGGGGGCTTCAGGCTGCCTTTGTTTCCCCCCCCCCCCCCCCCCCCCCCCCCCCCCCGGATCTGCCCTTGTGGTTATCTCACAGACTCAACCCTAAAACAACCTCTGGGCTGATCTTAGTCAGGGCACAGCTAACTTACAGATTAATTTGAATTTAGCACACTGGGTTTTGCATAGTGAGCATAGTGAGCAACTGGAAAATGCAGAGAAAAACCCTCAATTAAAATCAAGGGAGAGAACCAACAAACCTTATTCATGCTAAGACAAGAATAAAACCTGTGACCCCAGAAGGGTAGAGGAGAGAAACATGTGTACTACCATGATTCCCACCTTGATATTATGACTATGGATAGATAGAAAGATAACTTTATATTACTTTAATGAGCTGAAGACTCATTTTGATACAAATTTAAGGATTTTTATTCATTTAAATACAACTTATATTGATTTTGTAGGCTTCAGATACAAGAGCAGAGCAAGAAGGGAGTAATATCACAATGACTACTATTCCTCGACAAGCAACATTACCATTATTACCAGTTATAACTACTTTGTATTATTGTTGTATTTACCATTACGGACAGCCTGAGGTAAAATTTGTCAACTCATCTTGAGTTTAATCTTTGGTGCTTTGTAGATTTTGATGGAACCATTTATTTTTGCCAATATTGAAATAACAGCTTTTATCTTTCTTTTTTGCAGAGCACTATTAGCAGTCCCCTTTACTTGCGCAACACATTTAAAGTATGAACAAATCAATTACTAGTCATTGTTTGTACTAAAATAACTATTTAAAGAAAGCACTTGATATTTTATGGAAATTAATGCCAGCAATGCATAGAGTGTCATCTTTTATAGGATGTCTATGGATTGGCAGATTTTGCAAATAATTTAGTCTAGTTGGGATTCTGAGTAAAAATTTTAATGGATTGGTGGATCCTACAAGGTTAGTGGATTGTTATCCATTTTTTGGTCTGGATTTCAGTTTTTGCTAATTACAGAGTTCAGATTGTGGACAAAATAAAATTTATTGTTAAAACACAATCACACACAAAGCAGTTGTCAAATTATTTGCAAATACAGATTTTAGCTTTTTTCTTTTTGAGTTGATGGATTCAGTCATTAATTTTAACAAATTGACAGCTTTGAATACCCCCTCTTTTATGTGAATGTGACATGAAAATAGCATTTAATGAAATAGATATCTTATCGGGATTTGTATGTGGTAGTGTCATGTGACCTGTTAGTCCAAAATAATGGCCTATTGTTTATTGTTTTAAAATCTGTTCTACAGGCTAGAACTGATAGTACTGTATTTACTTTAAAATAACCTCTTACATTTTGTACTGTAGCTATCAGAAAAACAGTTTGAATGGACTGCACTTGCGGCTTGTGCCAAGACAAGAAGATGGAAAGACATTGATGATCTTTTAAAGGGAAAGGTGAAGTGCAACTTGATATATATTATTTCTGTACAGACAAATTTACTGACATAACTTTTTTTGTATTTACTTGCTTTTCACAGGGATGGTTTGGTACGTCAAAGCTGCGCTCTCTGATTGGTTTTGGTAAAGTTGTGACTCTTCTGTACCACAATAAAACACCTGAAGAGGCAAGTTCAATTACAATGAGAACACTCTCACTTTAACTGCTTTTGGGGGTTATTATTTCCTTAGTGTATCCAGTGTCGATGCTGTGCTTCTGGTATCTGATTGGATGGATAGTAAATTCTAGCACAGTGTAATTTGTCTTGCGTATGCTTTGCCATGTCCACAGGGAGCCCACAGAAACAACGTTCAAAAACATCTATCATACATCTATCTCAAAAACATTTGCTAAAAAGTTGATATATTACCAATTGAACTTAGTTGTACAACTAATACATTTTAGTTGACCTGATATTTCTTGTTTTTCCAGATACTTAGCAAGTACTTAAGACTAATAGATGATCTCAATAATAGGCTTTCATTAGCAGTCAAGTTCAAATGCCATGATGTGGTTATAGAGGTAATTTCACTACTTACTATGTCTTCTCATTAGTCTTGTGTTAGTGAAGTGTTGGTGATGTGTCAGTGTGGTGTTGGTGATGTGTCAGTGTGGTGTTGGTGATGTCAGTGTGGTGTTGGTGATGTGTCAGTGTAGTGTTGGTGATGTGTCAGTGAGTGTAGTGTTGGTGATGTGTCAGTGTGGTGTTGGTGATGTGTCAGTGTGGTGTTGGTGATGTGTCAGTGTAGTGTTGGTGATGTGTCAGTGTAGTGTTGGTGATGTGTCAGTGTAGTGTTGGTGATGTGTCAGTGTAGTGTTGGTGATGTGTTGATACTTTATATGCTTTCAGACTTTGGTTGCAATGAAAGACAGACAGAAACTCAACAAGTACAGAGAACAAATGCCAAATTATGCATCACAACAACAGACTATCACCAATTATCTAAGGAACTCAGTAAGTTGTTTACCCTAGCTGCTACCTGCCACATAGTGAACACTTCCACAAGTTCTCAATTTCTCTTTGACAACTTTTAATTTTTCTCTTTACAAATGTTAATAGTGCTCTTTACCGCTAACCAATTATATTGCTGCTTCACTTTGATGTTGAGATAGGCGGAGCTCATACATCAATGTAACCATACTGAAATACTGATATAAAAAGAAATCAAAAACTTGTGGAAGTGTTCAAAGTACGACCCATACCTCAGTAAGATTTTTTCATTTTTCATCCTTTTTACTCTAGATAACCCGAGCCACACATTACTTTCATATAGTGCCACAACATATATCCATGAAACAAAATGATGTGCTGTCTAATTGCAGCTGTTTTGTAGAAATAAGTGGATATTACTTGGGCAGAACATTGGGAACTAATTATTAAAAGCTGAATATATATGAAACTAGACATTTCCATCACTTTCCATGAGGCCTTTAAATTTAAACATCCCTTTAAATTTTTGTTTGCTGATATCGTCATGGAAATACTTTGATTGACATCCATCAAGACCTGTGTCATGAAGACAGTTCAAATTAACTTTCTTTTTTATTTCATCATTTGTAGCAAATCAAGTGGAAAAACTAAATACTAAGAAAGCCTGGGTCAGGTAGTGAACACATTATCACAGAGGTTTGAACAGGAAGGCACAAAATGGCAGTGATTTTAGATGACATTTCACATGAAAAAAGAATTTTATTCCTCAGAAAGAGATTCTGGTTCATGTGATTAGTGGCACAACAGACTGTTTTTCAAATGACCAAGAAAATATATTGATTTGCTAGTAATCAAATAAGCAGCTTTAACGCTAGACATTATCATCATTTCATTATTTTTCAAGCAAAATACTAAACTGCCATGCTACTAATTAAATTACTTTCATTTAGTCCTGACAATCTCTCCTCCATCACATTTAATTGAATAATCCACAATTAAAGTATTGCCATAAAATGATAGATAACTTGTGATGGAAATCAAGGTCTTATGACATAATTTACAAGTTACGAGTCATTGGTGAATCAAATGAAGCACTTGACTCCTGGGGTTCAAAATATTTGGTAATGAAAATTTAAAAAAAAAAAAAGAATACAAATTATAATTTTATAATAATAATTTATAGGATATACATGATATCATAATCAGGTACTTTTGTGTTGTAAAACTAATATTTGGCAAACAATTCTGAAAATTTGTAATAAATAGCCAAGTTTTAAATATCATCCAAATTATTTTTTCTGTCGTTTTGATTTTGCTCGTGCACATTATGATGCAAAGGTGTTTTTTTTCAAATAATACAGTTTGCTCATGTGCAGTAGCATTGCATTTGTGAACATTGCTCACTTCCCTGTGACTTGGTATGTTTGATAGACATAAAAAAAAGCCAAAATTTCAATAGAAAACGGAAAAAATACTTTGAATGATAAAATAATAATTATTGAACTCGATTATCACAAAATATCAAGATTTGTTAGTGTTTCACAAACAATAATATTTGCCACTGCCTTTGACATCAGTAAATAATATTGCTTGCTGGCTACTAATTACAAATCACGACATTTTGCTTAATATTCTCATAGTGATCAAGCACAAAACAATCAGAGTCGAGGATCTAGGGAAACAAAAGAATAATTACAATTACATTATCGTTTCCCCACAGCCTCGACTTCACGTCTTTTATACTTGACCACTCAACCAGAAAAATTGATAGCTGGCCTGAGATTGTTCCAGAATGTTTAGCTTTGCATTGACATGTCCTTGGTGCTAAACAAAATGGTGAACCTTTTACACCGGTAGTTATATTGTCTTGCATTTTCTAGCCTATACAATATTTTTAATTGAAATATTTGGACTAATTTGAATAACTACTGTATAGCATTTCAAATATTCCACGGGGGGAAACGGAATAATTTTTTTTCTTGATATTTGGTTTCCCAGAATGCTTTGTGAGCTTTGATGCACATTGCGTATTGAATGCACGTCTTTGTGATAGCAGAGAATATTAATTGTAAAATAAATTATTTCTAATTTAATTACAGTATAGGTTGATTATCATTTTTAATATACATTGTAAATAGTAAGTAACTGCATATTTTTAAGGAGTTGTATTAGTTGTGATAACATCTTGTTCATTGTCGTCATCGTCTTCTAGTGATGATTTCAAGGACTGGATGCTTGTTGACATTACTAACCCAACCATTGGTCGAGAAAGCTTCTTTCTGTGTTGTAACCTGAATCGTCTAGCTTTAGATGTTGGGGATCGCCCATCAAACGTGGATTCACTGTATGAATACCAATATTATCATCAATGCCAGTATAAGCCTGCACTAAACACTGTGAGCAGGACACTGACCATACACTAATCATGGAGATATTTTACTAATGCTGATCAACCAGTACTTAACAAAAATCAAACAGTTTTTTCCATACTTCGTACAGTAATACAGCATAAAGATATGCAGACGTAAGCACAAAAGAAGTTTTCTTAAACTTCTTTACACACTTTGCTGTGTGTATATGCAGTTTGCTTCAGCAACTATGCTCTGTTCACTAATGCGGCAGAGTTTTCGACCAATTAGAGCATGCGTACTATTTAAGCTATATATTGATAACAACATATAAACCTTTCAGCTTGCAGTTTAATTTGTGAGTCTTTTGCCAATGATTTCAGACCAGTGTCATTTCCTAGAGTAACATTTCCTTATTTAATGGTAAGAGAAGCCATGAATATGGATACAACTCAAGAATCTTATTCTCAAGGGAATGACATTTTGGTCTGAAATGGGAAAACAAGCTCTATGTAATGGAGAACCAATATAATGGATTTTTTTTTTTTCTACCTCGTATCACTTGAAACAGATCTTGTTCTTTCTTGGACTTGAGGAGTTGTTTCTAGTAATGTCTGTGTCTTGTGTAGAGCTTGCAAAGCTTGTCTGTGAATAAAACAAGTCTGTTTTGAAAAACCCTTAGGCCCTGGCTAAACGAGGAAGCAAGTTTCCAGAAACATGTTTCCCACGCGCATGTTCCCCAATGTTTCCAAGTTTAGCCACATGCGAAACATTGCTACATATGTGCAACAAATTTTGCTTCCAAGATGCAAAAATGTTTCTGCTGTGCAACAGAAACATTTCATGCTTCCAAGACGCATGGAAACAATGTTTCCCAATGTTTCCTCGCTTAGCCACGAAAGTCAACATTTCTAAAAGTTCATTACTTGGCAACGCTAGCTCTATCTTGAAAGTGCACATGCGCTAACCGATATTGAGCAAGCATGCTTCCCGATGTTTCCTGACAGTTTTGCCACCTTTGGAAACATTTAAGAAAACATGTTTCTGGAAACATGTTTCCTCATTTAGCCAGGGCCTTAGCATGAACATAACCACTCTGTGCTGTCATGGAGTGACACCTACCTTAATTCCTTACAGTCATCACAAGATTTAATTCCTGCTAAGTATACCTCCCTGCGACAGAAATAAAAGCTTTTACAGTACTCTACATCAAATTGATTTTACAGAATGTAGCAAAGCATAAATAGTATTTCACTAAATAACTGCTGCTATAAACATTAGTGCATAATAGCTAGATTTAGATTGCATATCTTATAAATTCAATCAAAAAAGCCATGAGCAGTTGGCTTCTTGCTATATGGTTCCTGTGTCAGTATATCGCAGCAAATGTTTTAAGTTGATAATACATCAACTTTTTTTGAGATTTTTGTACATAATTCTCGAAATTTCTGCACAAAAACACATATTCACTATAATATATACTGAATTAAAACATGATGACTAATTTATTTGAATAACTATTGTTCTCCACTGACTAGCATCGTGTTCACGTGGAAACAAAAAGGCATTTTCACGTCCATGCATGTAAGAGAGGCTAGTCAGTCATTAGTCATGATCAGTGCAGAACAATAGTTATTCAAGTATTGATCACTATATTTTGATTCAGTGTATCCTGACACAAAAACCAGGGCTGCCTGTGAATACATCACTGGATTTCTGAACCAGGTTAGGCCCCATGCTCAAGCTAATACCTGGCTTCATCCCATTTATTCTGAAGAATGAGAGCTGTAGCTTTTGACTTGTATGGTTTTGGCAATGAAGGATTTATTCTGATGGCCTAAGAAAGAAATGGAAAATTACACTCAGAGAGCACATCAATAAAGTTTATGTATTAATAGTAGAGTGAAGTCGCTAGAGTGATTTGATTTAACTCGTGAAACAAAGTCGTATAACTAGTGACTAACAGTCAAAGTAAAACAAAAGAAAACAATGGAATTAGCTGAGTGACAGATCCAGGAATTTGTTAGGAGGGTGTCCCAAATGAAAAAATTTACATAGAGATATGATGCATTGCTTCAAAAAACGTAATTGTAATTATTGCACTGGTGGTATCTGGTGCACCTGCCCCTGATTAGTGTCTACTAATATTATGTATTACGTTGACTATTCTTTCACGGTCAAGGTAAAATCACTCTAAACCTGTGAAATAGTTATTAGACTAATACAATTAGACCCTAATTCCTTTGTTTCTTTTGTGTCCATTTGACACAGACTAGTGTTTTTTATTTCACTGGTTAAATGCCTTCACTCTTCTATTTTTTGGAGCACATTTGGAGTAATTAAATTAAAATACACTTAACTTATACTAATGAGGTCTATACATGTATGGAAGGATGGGTTCAAGTTCTAACCAAGAGTCCATCAACTATTTTTGCAGCCAAATGTCATCGATAGTGGCTTATCTAGTAGATGGGCCTTTTGCTTTCTTGGTGCTTTCCAAGTTTGTTATAAGGAGTTGCACATATTAAGAACCCCCCCCCCCCTCCCTCCTTCAAAAACCCATTTCCAGGGACCACAGAAAGGAAGGTGCTAGGGACTGAGGGCTATATAGATCAGCCCATCCACTTTGCACACAAGCGTCAAAATCAACATGGGAGTTGAGTGTTGCATGCATAAAATATTGAATTAGTGCAAAACAGCTACAATGACTGTACACTTAATAAAGATTATTTCATGCACTAGGGTGCCAATTTTTCTAATACTGCAGATCTCACCTCATCGGCACTGTGCAGGGTAGCACTGATAACACTATTGATACCATCAGTACTGTCTTTGTTACTATAACAGATTCAAAGAAAAAAAGAAAAGTATGAGAATTAAAACAACTATCACTAGGGGAACAATTTTAATTCAAAATGTCCATGCATCCTCATGCATAATCTAAAAATGGTTCTAGTGCGCACATTCAAATATCAAGAATCTAGAATAAATTTATATTTATATACAGCTATTTTAAAAAGGTTGAAGGAGCAAATGGCAAATGGCAATCAGTGATTGGCGACTGCATGACTAAAAGGAACTGTGGTCATACTATTAAGGAGACATAAATCCCGGGGAATTTCTGCTGGGACCCTAAAATGGCTACCCTGTTCATGACAAAAATACTCAAATTTGCATACCCTGTTTATGACAAAGGGCACAATATGTATATCCCTGTATATGACAAATCTTGTTCTTCCAGGTTTTTTTAATTCATGTAACCTTTATTAAACTGTGGCAAATTAATCTGAAAATGATGTAAGTCTTTKGAAACTTYRGRAGACTTATCRACTAATTGYGCTCATTTYCTGTGTTATTGAGTTAAGCTATCTAACCTCTGATCCCACTGCGGGTTTAATGCTCACAGCCAATCAGAGGAGACTTATGAGAGACTGCTTATGACCACCATGGGTTTGATAAAATACATAACATGTATATGACAGGAAACTCAAACAAAGCTGGAAATTTGTGTGAAATTGTATACCCTGTTTATGTATGACAAGAAACTCGAAAAACCATACCCTGTTCAGTGGATCATCCCCGTATAGTCTATATATGGGAGTACCCCCCCCGGGACATAAATCACACCTTATCAACTCGAGATTTAAGGCCTTAGCTGAATGGTGCAGGCATCCTTTAAGGTATTTAAGAAATGTTTATAAGGAAATTTTTATTACCCCACAGTTTTCCTTTTGATCATGCAATTGCCAATTTGTGACTGCCATTTGCCATTCACCCCTTCAACCTCTTTTGAAGTAGCTGTATATATTACAACCGTTTTGTCCTTCTGCATCACCAGACCTTAGGACCACTAATTTTTAATCAGGTAAGGGGGACAGTGGTATTCACTCCTTAAAGAAAATTAGATCTCCTCTGTGTCGTTTAATAAAAACACATTTTTCCATACTGTTTATTGTAATGTTTAATGTAAAAGTGCAGTGCAATAGACCTTTTCAGCTTGGGTATAATGTATTCCTAATTCAGACCACGTGTCATTCCCTTTAGGAAAAGATTCTTTGAATTTGTTTTTACTTATCATGCATATTTGTTAAAAAAAGAAATGATACTCTAGGGAATGACAAGGTCTAAAGTGGGAAAACAGTACGCCCAAGTCAAAAAGGTCTATTCTAATTCTCATTCTAATTCATTCTAATGATAGTTTTAATGGCCCCCCTCAAATCCCATCAACCCCTTCCCGGTAAAAAATGAACGGTTTCTTACAGTGTTTATTACAATAATGTGGTCGAGTGTGTATCAGGATTATTTCATGTTCAGTGACGCCGAGCAAAAAGCGACTACGTCGTATTAATCTAAATACAACGAAACTTTGTCTAGAAAATATTGAACGCAGCGCGCGCGTGCATTAAGGATAATAGACTATGTAGATAGCATACAGCATCGTAATTACATCTATCACTATACTAGATTGACAACAAATACACTACCATATCGATAAGTACACAGATTAAATAGCTGTGGTTTCTTGAGACAATATGCTATGGTCTCACACACGGAAACATGTAACCTTTGGATAAATTGGATGGTAATACACTTCATATACAATACCTTATCTCCGACAGAGCTTCATTTGATATATTGTTGTTACGATCGCTTCCTTGTTGTTTTGGCGTAAGAAGTTCCTGTATATGTTGATCCATTTCTAGGCGCATAGCAGCGATGTACATATCTGTTGCTCCAGAAATGTCACCTTCAATAAACATATCGCTCCCGTCTTTCTTTAAGACATCGATTCTCTAATATAAAATCAAAAACAAATTAATCGTCAATAAAGGGGATTTTCTATTATAGGCAGTGATTCCTGGATCTAACCTCGTCACTTGGATTTTTTTCCATGTTCTGCAGATCTTCTATCAAAAGCCAAGTCGGTATTTGACAAATATTGATAAGATTGTAGCGGAAGCGATGAAGCGATCAGATGTCAACAAGAAAGGCTATTGGACCATTTGATATCACGATGACCACCATTGCAAAGTGATTTTCACGTTGTCAGTTGTACTGCGGGAGTAGAAACATGTGTTGAAGTAGTAGTATAGCTTTTATCTTATATGTAGCGACTACGAAGGATACAAAAGCCTTTCGAAAACGAAGTGGGGAGGGGATGGGGCAAAAATTGTACTGACCACAGGAACCCCAGACCACAGCCCCCACGCAAAGCTCAGGCGCCATTTTGGAAAAGTCTAAAAGTTTACATCAATTTTCTTGCTTCAATGATGGATCTCTTCGATGATCTCCCTCCTCCAAGTAAGTGATATTCTATAGATATTAATGTATTCAAACCACCATGTTATATCTTGGCTTTGTTCGTTGTTGATCAGGTAATGACGTGAGTTCCACTAGTACAAGTACTGTATCATCAGGAGAGGTTCAGACTACATGTGGATGTAGTCTTGTGGATACTAGTGTTGTACAGGACGATGTAAAACATAATAAGAGATACATTAACCAAAAAGAGCAGGAAACTGATGCTAAACGACGGAAAAGTAAGGGATTTACTATTTTAATTTGTTGTCGTTGATAGCTGATCTTTGAGCTGATCTTCATGTATGGCTCATGGGATAACATATTGTAGGCTAATGTCGTACCGAAATTAATAACAAAGTAGTTGATTTAATCACAGCTTACTTGGTTAATGAGCATCTAATCAAAAGGCTTTGATATCACATATATAGAGGCTTTGAACCATCACGTGATGCCAGCCATGACAGGAGACAGGAAAAATTAATATTAATGAATCTGGTCTAATCTGATTTACTTGAGAAAGATTTTATTTTCCCAGGTGAGAACAACTCTATTGTTGTTCCTCCTGTCATGACTGCCATCACATGATGGTGTAAAGCAAAATGGTGCAACAACTCAAATCTGGTTTATTCCCCTAACCCACCCCTGGTGCACCAGAAATTTTAAGCTTCTTGGCTGCATCAGTACATTCGCTTGTACGTTTACTTGCTATGAAACTTGCAAGGAGATTTTGGTGAGGTTAGAAAACAGTGGTTGCAGGAGGTACATGTGTGTTGGAGGTGATGATTGGGTTCTATCTGGTACAGTAAAATAATCAGGAAGATTGCCTGCTTTACTGACTGTTTATAGTGTAAAGTGTTTACCAATACAGATAGTGCAATAACCTTTTATCTATGCAATCCATGTCATCTATTTTGAGGGTAGTCATTTTAAATATTGTATATTTTTAGAAGAGCATTTCAAATTGAAAGGATTCGTGGCTGAAAGGAAAGGAGAACGAGAAGACATGCAAGATGCTCACATTATAATTGATGACTTCATGTCATCACTAGAAAATCCACCTGAGAATGTGTGAGTATACTGTCAGTTGATGAGCAACAAAGTAAAGCATTGGTCATTGATTAGCATGCATCCATCCAGGTTGCTAAGCTCAAAGAATTGCATGAGACATAGCCGAGTGCGACTCTAACTTCTTGAGTGCTTAAGCAACCCACAAAGTGCACCCAAAACTCCATGAATGCATGCTAATCGATGACCAATGCTTTTATAACATAGCAAAAGTGTAAAAAATCTTGGTTAATTGAGAAAAAAAAATTCTAACCAAATCTGCATTACCTAGCACATGCTACTCATCTGACATCACCATGCACCATAGATTTTTGGATGCACCCTTGCGCACACTAATTAACCAATCAGAGTATGCATTATATCATGGCTATATATAAAGTTCTTTCATACATTTTTTGTTATAGTGGCAGGATGGCATATTATGCAGTGTTTGATGGACACGTAGGACCCAGAGCTTCTCAATTTGCAGCTCAACATTTACATCTTAATATCAAGTCCAAGATGATAAAAGGTTAAACATTGGTAAATATGCTATTAGTGTGGGTATTAATGCCTTCATAATCACATGTTAGGGGGTTCCAAGACTGTAGGCCAGGGATCTGGTGAAGAGAATTATTAGTATACACAATTCCTATATAATTCATTACCTTTTACACTCTGACTCCCTTGCTATCAGCCCTTCCTTTTGGAGGCCATTTAAGAGTGGGGTAATGTTACTGCTACTAGTACCAACTCAAATCCTGAAAAATCTCTAGGCTGATCAAAGTCAGGACAGGGCTAACTTCAAACATTGCTTTGGAATTTAGTATTTTGAGATTCGTGGAGGGAGGAGAACTGGAGAAAAACTAAACCAAGTCAAGGGAAAGACTCAATCAACTCTATTTTACTATATCAGAGGCCCCAGAGGTGGGAGACAAGTACACTGCTACTAGTCCATCCTTGATTATCCAATACAATTTGAATATGTAAGGCCCTTTTGATGGTAAATTTGACAAGCAGCATGGCCTTAAAAAGGCAACACTACAGCCAGGAACTAGCAACAGTGGTGCTATGTTAAATTCCGACAAGCAATAAAGCAATGTTCCAAAACTGCAACATAGGCAATTGTGGAATTCAGTCAGAGGACATTGGAAACCCCTACTTATAGGGCCTCATATGTGGTCAAATGTTAACAGTAGTTATTACATGTATCTGTAAAAGTGTTTAAACAGGTGTTTTTGGTTTTTAGCCAGTGTACTAGGCAGTGATAGAGAAATGAAAAAATGTCTTGTGGATTCATATTCTTTGACTGATGAACAGTTTTTGAATGAAGCTTCTAAAGAGTAAGTACCATAAACACAATATGAACGTACATTACTATTCTTACAGGGACTGTACAATGTTTTTAAACTCTTTTAAATGAACAAGAACCTGATTTATTTATTTGATGGTTTTGATAGCACAGTTAATAATACTATTCTAACTGCTGTCCAGATGTGATGGTAGCTCATCATCAATACCTTTTTACTCCCAGGACTCCTGTTCTTAAAGATGGTTCTACTGCAGTATCTGTTCTTGTTGTGGATGATACTTTGTATGTTGCAAACCTTGGTGACAGTAAGGTACAGTAAATAAACCTTCGAGATTATGCAATATGTGTATTGAGGACTGCAGAGGAGAAAGCTCAGGGCTGCAGCGCTAGAGGGACTATAGCTACCTAACTTCTTGATTATATTCACTCAATTTTCAAATCTCAGCCTCTTCCCTTTTAATCTGGAATATACGCTTGTACGCTTGTATAAGTTTAGTATGTTTTCTAAAATCCAAGCACCCACTCCTTTTATGAGGGGGGCTCTGCATTCCTTGGTATAGAGGTTTTACACTACCACTTGACATCCCTTTTTTGAGGGTGCTCTGCATTCCTTGGTATAGAGGTTTTACACTAC
>NW_022261749.1:145335-164438 GCF_009602425.1 Actinia tenebrosa | reverse complement strand
TTTTTGTTATAGGTCTTTTTTGTTATAGGTCTTTTTTGTTATAGGTCTTTTTTGTTATAGGTCTTTTTTGTTATAGGTCTTTTTTGTTATAGGTCTTTTCAAGCGTGACCGTGCACAATCCTTTGTTTTACCATTGTTATACCCATTGTTGGCAATGGCTGAGTGAACAGACCAAAATCTTTCTTTTGGCTGCTAGTTCAAAATACTTAAAGAGTTATAAGAGATATTTGAATATTTCTTTCAAAGTTTATCTTATTACTTATTTTGCAATTTCGGATGAGCATAAAATCAAACATTGTGCACGGTCAAGACTGGTTCAACATCAAAAGTGAACAAAGACCTGATAACAATAGGTTTCCTAACCATTCCCCACTATTAACTATGCTTTTACCAACTGGTATTAGAGATTTTTATTTTATTTTATTAACTTTTCCCATAAGGACAGGGACACCACAAAACTTTAAACAATTACTAGTGACTATAAGCACAGACTCTTATGATGGTCATCACCAGTGTCTTCATAGGGTCTTTTATGGCTGTCTCATAAAGGGTCTTAGTGAATACAGACAGGGACCTACAGTTTTAAGTCCTTCTCTAAGAAGGCTAGAAGGTCTAAACATTTGCAGATGTAATTACGAAGGCAGCACCTTCTCAGTTCATTTAAGACCCTGAGTGTTGATCCTGCCAGGACTCAAACCACTACCTTTCACATACTGGCACCCTTACAAACTGATGTCAACTGATTCAGAAGATAATATGTTGAATATATATGATTAGACTAACAGTTTTTTTTCCACAGGTTTATTCTCTTGGCATGCGATGGATTGTGGAAAGGGTTTTCAGTGGATAGTGCTGTGAAGTACATTCATAATATTATCAATGTATGTATTTTAATATTTGGGTGATCACTGCCAGGGTTTCCTCACATCCTCAGTGGTTCTTTTACATCCTTTACAACTTTTTTTGGGTATCAATCAGGAAGGAAAATTACAGAACTAACATGCTACCCAAAACGGAAAGTGCAAACAGGACTCTGTAATAATGCTAGGTGAGGTAGTGCAGAGAAACACTGCTTGTCAACAGAGCCATATAAAGATCTAACCTTTTGCAGACTGATGTAATTATAAAGGCAGCACCTTCTTAGATATTATAAGAAACTTTGAGTGTTGGTCTGGTCGAGAATTGAACCCATGACCTCCCACCTGTGCTAACCAGTGTGTATTCTGGTAGTCTATTAGTCAACATTTAGAGTTGCCAACTAGAAACCTATTGGATAATCGAACAAAGCAAACTGACAGAAACTACTGTTATTAATAATTAAGATCGTTGACATATTAACATCACAATTGAAATGTTTTTTAATATGGTATCTATCTAAAGGATTCAGTGATAAATCTGATGGTAGTGTTTGACCAAGTTTATTGTTTTCTAGAATGAAACAGCACCTCTTCAACAAAAGTCAGAAAAAGATAAAGGTATTTATGCATGAGTAACTATATACTGATTCATGACTTGTGAGTGAACTTACAAATTGTGATGTGATAAACTATATATAAGAGTGGATTGGGCTTCCCGTGCCATTTTGAAATAACAAGTTTTCTTTGCAAAACAAGACTTGACATTTCACCTATGCTGAGGATAGCCTTTGTGTGTCATTGCTATCACTAAAAGATTCCACAGTCATTTCAACTCTGAAAAAATATAAGATACTAACTGTGGTATATATTTTTTGTACATAGCTGATGTCAATGATGATCTGAAGATGGACCCAGCATCATATCAGTTCCAGTTAGCATGTGACAGTATTGCAAGTGATGCCATTAGGAATGGAAGTTCAGATAATGTTACAGTAATGCTAGTGTCAATCAAACCATCATAACCAATGTTTCCCTATCACACATTAGTATGCTATAGCCATCTTCATTTTTTTGCACAAATTGGAAAAATGGGTTCATATTTGAAAACATTTATCTGTATAAACTTTCACTCAATTTACTTGAAGCTCTCAAATTTAATTTCTGATAATGCCTTATTTCATAATAACGTCACATCAAAACAAACTATTGTTTTAACTCTAGAGATCATGGTCGCTGGAGGGGGATGGAATGAMAACAACACAWCTTAAATCACAATGAAATTTGGTTTATGAGCTGGTGAAGGCAAGAACAACTAAATATTGTGCTAAATATCTCGAAAGAAGAGAATTAAGCTTAAATTTAGCCTAAATTTCTAAAAATTTAGCTGATGTAAACAAACCGTGATATTATTATGAAGTAGGGCAATTTGCCATGTTCTCACCATGTTCTCACCTTTATGGGTTTCCTGTGGTAGTAACCTTTAACAATCACCTCTTCACCCCGTTTTAAAAAACCTGACCCACCCCTGGCTATATGCCCCTGGTTGCCTTCATTATGAACACACAACCTTAACCTAACACCATCTTCAAGATTTATTTGTTACCAGGACAGACATTCAGTGTAAAAATCTTTGTAAATTTGAATGCTAGTGCCATTAAAATATATTCCAGTAATTTTCATTGCAATTAGTGTCTATTTCTTGCAACTTTTCTTATTTTTTATTGGCGAAAGAAGAATTAGCCTGCATGCAGCCAGACTAACTCTGTCTAAAGCCACAGGACTACATGCAGTTAATTATTAAAGGGAAAACTGATCCCTAAAAACAAAACCCCTAAGGAATTTTTTTTTTTTTTGCGCTTAAAATTTAAATTTAAATATTTTCCCAATCTCTAAACATAGAGTAAAACCCATACTTAACTTTGTTCCAATTCATCTAACCTTTAATTTAGCTTATTTTTGGGTCAAACCGACCAAGTGCACTCTTGTTTTTAATTTTTATGAACTATGAGGTCATAAATTAATTTTACAGTATGTGGGCGTGATGACATCATCACATATTAGAAATGGTCCATTTCACAAATTGATATTTTTGAACTATGAGGTCATAAATACTACAGTATGTGGGAATGATGATTTCATAACGCATTAAAAAACAATCCATTTCACAAATTGGTCTTGTGTGAGCTTTTAAAAAGTGTGAAAAAGCCTCTTGATAGCAATGTATTTTAATCTTTTCCATTAGCAACTATGACTGGTAAATAGGCAAGATCCCACTTACATGTAAACATGTTTCCATCTGAATCTCCTATCAAAGCCTAACAAACAGGCCTTTAGAACTTTTGGTTTTCATAAAATAATAAAATCTCATATATCAAGGCAGGAACACCAAAACATAGCAAAACATGGAAAATGGGTCAGTATTACAAGAAGACTACAGTTTAATATTTCATTTATAGAAATAAACTAGTGCAATAGGGTAGCATAAGTTGTTAATTAGTATATGTAATAGGACTCCATGCTGTCCAATTAATGCTGTCCAATTAAGAAATAATTGGATGAGGAAAATTCCGAGTACTTCCAAAAGTGGATGAGGCCGTAGGCCGAGTCCAATTTGGCAGTCAGAGGAATTTTTTGAGTCTAATTATTTCTTGATTGGAGAGCATGAAATCCCATTACCTATTAATTATATAGCTGCCTAATTAATCCCATATCAAAAAGACCTGTCCAATTAATAATGGTAATTGAACTGAGTGGAGTGCAATTTGGACCAAAATCATACAAGTGATTACAAAATAGCATGACCGCACAGCAGGAGTGCAATTTGTTAATCACAAGTATGATTTTGGTCCAAAATTGCACGACACGAAGTTCAGTTACCACTTAATCATATCCTTTTTGTAATCATACACAAGAAAAAGACACAATAAAGAGTGCAGAATAATCAATTTAATGTAGTAGAAGAACTAAATGCGAACAAAAAAAACATCTAAAAAAATTAAAGGATATGATTAAGAAAATAATTGTACAGTTACTTATATGGGATTAATGAGAAGCTGTATAATTAAGGGCCGTGAACAGTATTGGAAAATGAAGTTGTGCATCTTACAGCGCATGCGTCGAAGACTGAACAATGAACGTTGTTTGTTGAGTGACATAAAGTATGTGCCTATTCATCATGGCGGATATCCGTCTTCCATCGCCATTTTCTATCTCGAAATCTTGGCGTTTAGTTTTCATAAATTCGAATTAACTTATTGATATTAGATTCAGTCGTTTTTTACGATGCCTCAGTATCCAGTATTTTTGAATGTTTATGACATGGTAACGATTTAATAGTTGAGATTCAAAAAGCCATTTTGTCAGCCCTTTTCCTCACTTGATTTTTAATCTTACCACTAAACTTACCGAATGTTCTCCTTTTTCACAGTACTGGATAAACAGCTATACTTTTAATATTGGACTTGGGGTGTTTCACTCTGGAGTCGTTATTCATGGAAAGGGTAAGTTTGTTTGGACTTAATATGAAAACGAATTTAAACCCGACTCTTTCTGGCTGGAGAGGTTTCATGACGGATAGGAATCTTACAGTGTATGAAAACATGAAAGGTAAACTCATGGTCATACAGTAAAAAATTCGAGCACAGCTTTAAAGATTGAAAAAAAAAATCGTGCATAAGAAAAGTGCACAAAAAAAAAATGCAAACTATGTCCCAAAAAAATTCCTGCACAGCCATGAGGCGTAAAAAGAAATCCTGCACAAAATAAATTGCCCAATCCCCCMCCCCCCCCCCCCCCCCCTCAAAAATCTAATGGTCCGTCCCTTAAAAAAAGTAAAAAGCCCATATGTCCATGAAACAATAATGCACTTGTCAATGTCTTGCCCCAGGGGGGGTGGACCCCAGGCATACCTGGGGGATTTGACATTTTGCACTCTTTTAATTGTCAAATTCCCTGCCCTAGGGACAGTGACTAATGTCAAATACCCCTTCCCCAGGAGTTGAAATGATGCTACGTTGAAATTCCTCAAACGGATTGTTCAGTGAATATTTACCAACATTTTTCACTCCCCTTCGAATTATTCGCGGTTGTTATTCGTACGTGAGTGAAAAATATTGGAAAATATTTGCTTAACAGACTCCCGTACGAATAACAACGGCGAATAATTCGTACGGGAGTCGTCAGTAATTCTATTGTGTGACATTTCCCGCCGTGACACTGACCCTCAGACTAATGAAAAAATTCTAGTGAGTTGCTCGCTACTGAGTACAAACTCGGCAAATAAGTTTGAATCAAAATAACATCACTGATATGAAGCGCCTAACTGGTCTAAACAAAAATATCATTATTAAGTCAGAAAAGAATAAAAAGTTCCGGAGAAAATCGATGAAATTTTTGACTCCCGTACAAATAGCAAATAGAAGTCGCCATATATGTGACGTACGAATAGCCACTCCGTATAATTAAACTGGATAAAAAACATTTTCAAGATGGCGGCCAGCTAGATCCAGGCTTTTGCGCGGCCACATCAAACATCCCCCACCACGGACACTCATGCTATTTCAAATATCGTGAAATTTCCAACCCCAGGGAAAGGAAAAAATGTCAAATTCCCCAGGTATGCCCGGGTTCCCCCCCCCCCCCCCCCCCAGGGCAAGACATTGACAAGTGCATAATATCACTGGCTGTTTAGTGCTTAAAAAAATTATTTAGTTATCAACTTAGTAATTAATGATTAACAATTATTGTCAAAAAACTAAGAATTCACTCAGACATGAACCCAATAAAGAGACATGTCAGAGCATGTGTCATTCCCTAGAGTATAATTTCTTTGTTTAATGGTTGCACGTGGAACCATTGGAAACCATGGAAAAAACTTAAACAAAGAATCTTATTCTCAAGTGGATGGCACGTGGTCTGAAACAGGAAAGCATTATGGCTAAGCCGTACTATTAGACAATGCCGGCCTATTAGACAATACATCTTTGGTTTTGTTTAATAACCTGTACAATTATCTGCTTTTTTACGTACAATAATTAACCTTTTTTAAATGAATATTGGATTTCAGAATATGCATATGGTGGACATCCTTATGAATGGTCAGGAATTTTTGATATGTTTCCAAGGAGTTCTGATCATTTAGGACCAGAATTTAAGTTCAGGTTGGTAAATAATCAAAACCTTCTCTTTCAATATTGATGAACTAGACTGTTAACAAATGTATGCTCTTTTCTCTCTAGACTCAATATTGTGTTAGGTTTTTCCCTTGTCCTGGATGTGTGGGAAGGGAGGGTTTGGTTCTCTCAACAGGTGCTACTCTAAACAGGGCAGGGGAAAAATTCCCTTGACAACTGAGTCTGGAAGGAAAGGATAGGCTGTTAACATATTTTCAATGAACTTGACGAATTACGAGATATAATTTTGATAAATATTCTCCATACTTCTTCATGTTAGAGAGTCAATAAAGTTAGGGATTACAGAGATAACTGAAGAGGAGCTAAATGATATAGTCAGAGAAATGGGTGCACGTTATACTGGAGTTTCATATCATTTGATTGATAAGTAAATATTTTATACTAATATATATGCATTATTCTGTTATTAGTTTATTGTTACTGCCTTTTGATTATATGTAACTTAACTCTTTTCTTTTTTTTTTTTTTTTTTTTTTTTTTAATTTTTTTTTTTTTTTTTTTTTTTTTTTAATAGAAATTGTAATCATTTTACTTCTGAATTGAGTCAGGTATGTAACATCACCAGGGCACGGAATTACTGTAACTTTTAAACTCACTAGCAAAACCTTGCTAGTAAGTTTTGTTCTTATTAGCAAAAATTTCAAAGTCACTAGTGATTGGACGCGGTGAATATCAAATGTTACTTGATGCATGATCTAAACTTTTCAGTCCTTAAATTGCCGGCTTGTGGTCATACTCTCAAAACTTACCTAGTTAAATTTTTTGTCACTCGCCAAATACAAAATTTTTAACTGCATTTTGCGAGTTCTGCGAGCATAAATTTTTTCCCTGATCACTGTACATTGGATTATCTGAACTGCAGTATTAATCTAAGAATGAATTGATCACTTTCTGTATTACATTATTAGGTTCTATGTGGAAAGGACATTCCTGGCTGGGTCAATAGATTAGCAAATGCAGGGTCATACTTTCCTTTCCTTCTCAAATGTCTACCCAAGGAATGGATTCGTCCAGAACCAGAATCACCTACAAGTCCTCTTTTTGTTAATGGTTCAGCATTTAGAGGTATGAAGTAGTGGTGATATGTTCGTTTGGCATTCTTGTTTTCATTAGTCATTAACGTTATTCGAAGCATAATCCTTGATAACTCAAATGCAACACTCAAATTAAAGATATGCAGTATAACAACATTCAACTATTCACTTTATGTAGAACCAATACTGAAAGTATTATATCAAGCATTAGGTACATCTAGAAGTACCCTGGAAGCAGAGCTTGTTTTCCTTCCCCTCTGTAGGGCAAAGTGGCAGGCTGGTCGGGAAAGTAAAAACACCTCTGCCCTGAAACGGTCATTTTCATGTTAAGCATACAGTATCCTTGGAAACAGTGAAGTATTTTTGGACCTCCTGATATACTGTACCTGTCAGCCAAGCATGCTTAATTTTTTGAAAATTAATGTCCTATTTTTGTAATTGGTTAATGCAACTATAATATATGTATCTGGTTGTTTAAAAAGTTTAAATAGATTACACATCTGGTGAGCAATAATGCTGTCATGATTTCATGCTCATGTGACATCATATTCAGAATAACTGTTTTGTCATGTGATTCATTTGGAGGTGGTTTCTTTAAAAGGAAAAATTGTTTCAGGACAGAGGTGTTAAGCCAGTAGAGAAGGCAGAAAAACTCTACAAGCAGAATGACTTTGAAGTTTCTCGTAGGTAGCATAGTGGTTATTTAGTGGGTAGGTTTAACATGGGGGGGGGGGGGGGGGGGGGGGGGGGGATTTGTGCTTCAGGAACTCTTGTATAAATGTTTTAATGCATAGGTTTGTTTACTCAAACTTTCTTTCTCATTTATTACCAGAACTGTCAGGATCAGATGATGAAGCTAGAATCGATAACAACAAAAGATAAATGCTATTAGAAAGAATAATTTACTGCTTTTAATAAAGTAAGATGTCTGCAATTTTAAGTAATTGCAAAAATTAATCCAAGGCTCAAAACACAGAACATAGAAGCTGAGTCCAAAAAGTATATATTTCTGGGAAATGACAGTTGTATTCCAGTGTCTTCACTTATTGAAATTTGTAGTTATATAGGCAATATAAAACCTGCCAAAAACCATATTCAGATTGTTTTAAACCTTCAGGGCACAAAATTAACTTTTAAACCCACTAGCAAAATCTTGCTAGTAGGTTTTGTTTTAACTAGCAAAAATTTCAAAGTCACTAGCAGTCAATCCCAGCAAAAGACAAACGTTACTTTATGCAGATTCTAAACTTTTTCAGTCGTTCAATTTCTGGACTGTGGTCATACTCACAAAACTTAGCTTGTTAAATCTTTCTTACTCACTAAATAAATAATTTCATTGGCATTTTGCGAGTTAGCAAGGGTTAATTTTGTGCCCTGGCCTTTGAAGGGACTGAGTAGAATTGTATTTCTCTAACCCTTTCTTATGTTACAGCGTTAAGACATTTAGGATAGTGTTAAAGACTGCTGTGACTCGTAATGCACTTCATAATACACTGCATAATATACTTCCCATATATAATAATATATTGGCCTCAGATGGTTCCCTTACCTATGCACAGAGTTGTATTAAACTATATAGAGTGCAAACCATATATATCCATGAAATAGTACTAACTAATTTGTACAAAAAAGCACCAATGAAAACTAAAGAAGTAGATGTGTTTAGTGCTATTTAGATTTTGTGCTATTAGGGTTTGCACTCCACCAAAGAAATGTGAACTTGTAACAAAATGAATACAAATAAAACATCAACAGATCAACTCACAATCACACTTCCCTGATGGCAGACTCTCCTTTTCTTTTACTTTTGGTAGATCTCACAAATACTGTAAATGCAGATCCAGCCAAAGAAAAAGAAAATGAGACTCAATCTTTCAGCAGGGAACAATCACACACACAAAATGAAGCACACAAAAAAATATTTCAATTCCAAGTGATTTTAATTTAATAAGACACAAAATTACCATGTATAAAAATTATAGCACACTTTTTTCTTTGATGACCTGGCTTTTTTCCCCTTAATGGGAAGAGAAGTGTACAGCTATCCTGGGAAGAAGATTTATGAAGAATTTTATTTCAAAATTTATATCCGTAATCAATTTATTTATTTGCAATGTTATTTTTGTAATCTGTTAATATCTTAGAGAGAATAGATGAAGGAGCATTCATACATAATATTATACATATATATATATTGTGATAAACTGCAATCCAATAAACAGTAATCCGTATCAAACTTGGGCATGTTGATTTATATTAAATAAATGCAACTATTATAACTAGGGCCACCTACACAGCGAGAACCAATCCAATTTTATAATAAAAACATTATACATTCCAACTTTGAAACTCAGAAAGCAGCAGAAAACAATGGCCCTTTGACATATCTTTTCATTCCCAGGAGAAAATGATGATGGCTATCTACATGTACAGTAGTTATTTACACGTAACATCAGTGTCTAATTATTATCATGCAGTCTAGGTTTCTGATTGGCTTGCCAAAGTTGGAATGCATTGTTTTCATTCTACATTTTAATTGGTTCTCTTATCTAACTTGTTTAAGTAGCCCTGGTTACAGTACTTGCACCACTGTTGACATTACAGGTGAATGCCTTTGCCTTGCTAGTCATCAGATTTAGTTCATAGTCTTTGACCGCCAGTAGACTTTGCCTGTGTTAATACCTTGAATATATGGCTAGATCTATATCTCTTTCATTTCAGATTCATTTACATCATCCTTGTAATCATCATCATCATCATCAAAATATGCTTCCTCTTCATCCCTCTCGCGCAGTTTTAAATCATCATAATCATCGTTCATGTCTACTTCAGTATAATCAAATCCCTCATCTTGACCTGCAAGGAACTTTGCTTGCATTTCACTGAGGAACTCATCTTTCAGAAGCTGTCTTTCTGTCTCACTTGGAATGCCTTTTATTGGACTTGTGACACAATCTGTAACGATTGAAAATACACATTAAAATTGTACATATATAAACTGCTTGCAATAATTCCCATTCTGAAGAATATTGTTCTGATCTCCAATACTATTGGCACTTTGTAGCCATGTTTATAGCAATGTGAAAATTGCTGTTGAGTTGCAGGAATTTCGTAAGCTTGATTGATGGAAGTCAAATGCAGGCATCCCAGACCTCCTATATATCCTATATTTCCTATAATTTGTAAAGGATCCTATAAAGAGCCTATATTTAAAGAAAACCTCCTATATTTTCTATAAATAGGACAACTGCTGAGTGATTCATTTATATTTTACACTGTTTAGCATATTTGGCGAAGGAAATAAAATGGCCCCTTTGGGGGGGGTTCTGTTTTTTTTATGGCTTTTTAGTTCTGCAAATCATTGCCTGTGCACCCTCCCGATTCCTGGTTACGCAACCGAAAAGCTATCTTAGCTCCTATAAAGTGCACATATTTTTGGGAAAAAATCCTATATTTTCCTATATTTAGAACTTGCACAGCCTATATTTCCTATCAAGTTTGTCTAAAAAGTGGCTGGGATGCCTGCAAATGATATACATCTGGAGTTGGTAGGACACAGAAACATGAAATGGGCTGTAATACAGCTATTTCAAAAAAGGTTGAAGCAGTTTAGTTACATGTTAACATTGCATGTTGCTTACCGAGCTTGGAATTTATTATATTCATACTAGTATGTTCACAAATAATATCAGTAAAGAAAAAAAATTGCTAAAAAACACGCAGACAAAGTTTGGGGAAATTCCATCTTGTTGTAACCTTTTGCTGATTGCATTCACACCACCCGTAGTGCAATTCAGGCCTTTTTTGAAACAGCTGTATGATTATTCATTGTTTGACCCCCAAGTAGATATTTAGCACAAGAGGTCTGTCTATACACTTTCTATGCTTCTCAGTTGAGTTTGGTGCAACAGGGGCAGGTTGTTCAAAGCTGGATTAGCGCTAATCCAGGATTAACTCTATAGGTCTTATTAAGAGTTAACCCAGGATTAGCGCTAATCCAGCTTTGAACAACCTGGCCCTGGGCCCAGAAGTGTAGTCAAGAAGTTTTTGGAGCAGAAATAAGACATCTTGAAAGACATTTTTTTCTCCAGTGAAATGTGCATGTTGTCAGGGGCAACAACACTGATAATCATATCCTCACTTTAATGCCAGGAAAGTATGACCACATTCAATGTTTTTGGCATACTTTTATGTGTGCGCTTTAATTTCCTGCCAAATGAGCTTGTACATGTCTCATTTGGTAAAACCAGCCACATTCATACCAAAATGTGTCGGTTTAACATACAAGAGCCTGTGCATAAAAGTATGCAAATACATTATCATAGGTCATACTTTTGCATTTTGCACTATAAATACTTTTGAGGTTGCCCCTGACAACATTTAACCGACAAAACTTTGTGACAAAACTTCTGTTGCACCAAATTCAAATGAGAAGGGAAGTGCCTCTAATTGACCTATAATGAATGATAGATTCGTATATTTCAATATTACCATGTTCAGTCTCACTATCAGTATCAGAATCCTCTTCAACACGTTCTTCCTCCTCTCTTTCTTTTTGACATTGAAATATCCACTCCGTCTCCCGCGAATCAAATCTTTGTAGCAAAACGTCAGATAAAGTAGAATTTCTGTATTGCTCTGCTCTATCCCTTTCTAGTTTTTCGTCCTCAGTCATGTACTGTCCTATATATTGCTCATATAAAAGTGGCTCTCTTCTTCTCATCTCATTTTCATCGAAGTAGTTTGAGCCCGTCATAAGTCTTTGAAGTGCTTTGTACCTACGGTTTTGAACATGCACATGTTTTTTCTTGTCATCGAGCAAATTTTTAACTTCTTTTATCCTGAACATCAGTTCAAAATTATTCTTTTCTATATCAAGGTTCTCAAAATACACCAAGTCGTCTGTTGAAATACACTGCCCAAAGCGCATGAGAAAAGTAGCTGGATTTTTCTCTAAAATGTCTTTCAAGATGTCTAATTTCTGCTCCACAGTAAAGTCTAGTTCATCTTTTTGTTGTGTTTTCACAATAACGTTACTACTTGCAATCTTTAAGAACATATTATGTAATCTTTTTTCATTCATATTGCTTTCTTGCTGTTCTTCCAGACAAGCCGCCATCTTGGATTAGCATCATAGTACCCAGTATCTTTCATCAATTATGACCGTGAGAACACTGTAACTAACAATGAATGTTTTGTTTACTTCCGGTATGGTTACCACCGATGCGGTGATCGGTTACAAGTGACTGATAGACTATGATAGTCATATGACACTGTATTCAGTATATTCCCCGCCATCGGGGAATTACAACTATGCGGAAAATGATAGTAATAGTGGCTCTCCGCCAATTCATTGATAAATAAGTAATACGCGTCCATATCACAAGATCTACACGAGACCAAACAAATCATATATTAAGATAGATCCATAGTTTAGTCTAACGGGTACGAGTACCCGAGAATAACTTTTTATGCTCTTAATAGCAGTTTGACTTGCTTGAGAAATATATTATTCCTATAAATAAGGAAATATCATTCGAAAATTCTGTTTCGTTTCTTTTCATCCGAACTCTTTACCGCTTTCTTTGGTAGAATTTGTGGTAGAATTTTACATCTTGATTTGTGCTGAACTGAACGGAGGCGTCTTTCTGCATTCTATAAAGGTTTATGTAACGTAAACAGATAAAATTCTCACGCTTAATACGTAACACCAATGAAGGGAAACAAAACAACACTACTTGCAGTAAAATATTCAATAAATACATTTATTTCTCAAAAAATTCAAGACATATTGTACATCGTTTTATAAAAAAGAACATTTTCTTACAAATGTACAATTTGAAAAACTATAATCTCATATATTTACAACAAAAGTATTATCTTCCAATCTCCAGGCCCTACACCCACTACTCGCCTTTCTACGAAAAGCAAATCGAATCTATGATTTAAATATCTGTGTTCTATCATGATATATCTTTACAAAATGCATGAATTTTTTTCATTTCTATAATATTCTAGGAATTAAAAACTATATCCATCATCTAGTCTTGAGTAACAAACTATCCAGACAGGAACTATTTTTWAAATTAGTCGTAAAAGTTCTATACAGTCAATGGATTTCAAACAAAATGAATCAAGAATCCCTTGAAACAGACAAAAATGTTCGAGGGAAGCCAAGTAAGTGTGCAGATTGATTTCTCCAGCGAAGAATGCCGTGTATGTTCACTCAGTCATCACTAAAATTCCTGGTGTGTGTGCTGTTGTGTTTTCATTTTCATCTTTAAAAGTTCCTCTTCAAGCTCATCATCTTCCAGCAAATCGAAAGGCTTGTAACCAAACTCGATCTCTTTCACTTAGATTGGAAATGTTGGAAGTACCAGAAAAGTTCGAAGCTTTAGACATGGTAGAGATGGTTCGAAAACGTTTGTGTTTTGGAGGCGGTGTCCATGTCGAAGGTTCGTCAACGGACATACTATCAATGGAATCCATAGATACTTTCACTGCAATAGTTGAATCTGTGTTTGAACCACTGCTGCACCTTTTCGATGTGTCTTTTTTCTTGCGTCCCAAAACAAAAGGGAAGCAGCCACCAACGATGTAAACAAGTAAAACCAATCTTACTAGCGACGAAATCATCTTTACTTCCCGCCTTCTGATGCCAACTGAAACGATATTCGAGTGTTGTGTTGTTATTATGCTACGCGCCAAGGAACCTTTGAACCACAACACGTTACGTCATAGGATTATTTACATATCAACAGCCAATAAGAATAGACAACACACAAATGATGTACTGGTATTTGTACCTTGCACAAGGCGGTAATAACTCTACTCATTAGAACATGTCAAAACTGGAAATAAAGAAGGGATATAGGAGTAATCAGACAACTAGACAACACAATACCTACATATTAGTTTCTACTCTAATCTTCTTATATTCTTTATATATCGATTCAGTTCTCTTTTGCCACATCAAATCATAACAAAGGTATAAATGTAAACCGGCTCTTGATTGTGCTGTGATTGTAGTCTCGTGAACCTTATCAGTGTCAGTCTACGTGAGCCCTAATTTTACCCCCCGACTGTAAAAATAACAATACTGATTAATCATTGTATAGTAAAGTCAGAAGGAAGTCACGTTGCTGTTTATAGAACATGCCAATTAAGCAAAAAGATTCATCAAATGCGCATATGTGAAAGCAGAATTCCGAAACTATTGAAATACTTGTGCAGTCATAACTTGACTATCGAATAACAAGAATCTATAACAAGAATCTATAACAAGATACGATTCCGGTTCTTTAGTCGATTGTTCCGGTGTTTGCACGAGATCCACATTCACGCTAGCAGGAACCTGATAATGCGTAGTTTATAAAAAGGTTTTCATTTTTTACGATCTTTTATTTATTCGTGATCAAAATAGCCGGGTACTAAACATCTGTATGGGCCTGTTTAACAGGTTGGGGTAAGATCTATTGTTTCTATTTATGGCCAAGATCATGTTGTTGGCAGCTAGCAATTACCACAAATCTTTCAATAAAGAATTGATGCTTTTCATTGCCTAAAAACCCTTACTTATTGAAAGTAGTTTCAGCTTTCTTATTATTGTTTAGGACTCGCGTAAACGATTTCTTCAAGACTCGTACTTCCGCGACTTCCAGGAACTCGATGTGTTTACTTTCCTTTTCTCTCTTTCTCTCTGCATGCGATTGACCTTCACTGGCCTCCACTGTGAGCAATCAACAAAATCCGTCTCAGCATTATATACGATACGTGTTTTTCTGTAAAATTCAAGTAAATTCATTTTGGCAATCGTACCGATATAGAGATCATTTATAGCTGGTAACTTAATATCCATGCATGTGCCAATATGCCTGCCTCGTAGGGTTCCAGTTGAAGTCCAGACTTTTACATTTATTATACGTAGGTCCCCCCTTCCACACTCATTTGACACGGATTTCTTACTCGGATTAAAGAAGAAAGACTCCCTCGTTGGTCCCGGCCGGACCAACACTCAGGGTCTTATAATAACTGAGGAGAAAGAGCTGCCTTTGTAATTACATCTGCAAATGGTTAGACTTTCAAGTGGCTCGGATGACCACTTCAAATGGCGGTCACGTCACATCTCTCCACACTCAGTCATCATTACTAACCAACATCGGAGGGACGTAAAAGAACCACTGAGGACGTAAAGAAACTCTGGCAGTGACCACCCGGCCTCCACTTCATACTAACCATCTCTCGTGTTTGTATATTGCAATCTGTCATTCACAAACTAAATGTAAATGATCATTACCATCATCATTATCATCATTATGTCTGTGAGTCTGAAAAGGAATGAGGGATAATTACGACAAGGAATCTATAACGGACAATCAACATTGCATGCATTCCTTTTAATTTTGATTTTCTTGCTTTTGTCCCGCCTCTTAGAGACGTGTTTTATGGAAACTGCGTAAATAGGAACAGCATTCCCTTAGTACTTTAGATGAAGACGACAACAACAATTAAAGATAGATTGGGAACGTGTTGATCATGCATGAAGCTCGTGATGATTATTGAATTAGTGCGTGATCATGGTTCACTTTTTTGACCTTAGGTTTTCAGTGTGGGGAGCTGGGACTTCAGAAGGAGGGATCACTATTAAAAGTTTGACTTTTTACGTAGCGCCAAACCTTTTTTATTTTAAGAAATTTTTTCTTTAATTTTTTAATTTTTAATTTTCAGTAATAGGAGGGTCATGAATTTTATACTGATCGAGTGAAAGGGGAGAGGCTACAACCATTTTTTAAAGTTTACTGCAAATCCCCCAGGCCTCCCCGGCCCTCACAATAAAAAACCTACTTTTCCCTATTTCAATAATCTTAGTTCAAAAACCTTTCAAACTGAGACAACTGAGAAACATGGGAAACATTTCATGCTAAAGGAATAAAGATGTTTATACAAACTGCAGCATACAAAGAGGTTATACTGGAACTGAAAACTGATATGTGACAGTCCATCGATAGTAAAGTGGTTGAACTTTAGTTAAATTTATCTAYATTTAATCATTTCCGGTCTCACCTTTTGGGGGCTTTTTTCAGGTGACTATAAACACAAAACAGCAGGTACATCCATTTGGCAGCAACCCGTTATATAACGGTGTACAACGTACGCGCCATCGTCATTATTTCATTAGACACCTAGAGAAGGTTAGAGACACTAGTGCAAATGGAAGTCAAAGGTATCATATTTTAGTAGTCTAGTTTGAGACATGTTTTGTTTGTGTGCCTATACTTGCTTGAATTGCTTATATTAGTTTCATTTCAAAGTAAACATATTCAACTTTTATTTTGAGCAACAGAAGAGTTTCATACGTCCTCGTTTTTGCCTGCAGGAAACAACAGTAACAATATCTTGAATCAATAAACCATAACTACCATTTACTAATGTTGTCTTGTTGTCAAACTCCCATTATCGATCATCCACGAAATCATGCGCTGATCCCACTAGCTTGATGCAGCTCTACTGCTCACGATATTTTACGATAACCACGTTCAAAAATTGTTTTATCATTCAAAAAAATTTTTCTTTTTCTTTTTTGTGCTTTGGTTGTGTTTTTGCTCAAACATACCAAGTCACAGGACAGGACGCAAGCGATCGATATTGACAAACGCTACATTACTGCGCATGAGCAGACTTATTTGCGGCTTTGCATTGTGATGCGCATGGGCAGAATATTATTTGTTGGCAGTTATTTGCAGTTATCTCGGCCAATCAAAACTAATCGCAATGGGTTAAAAGTGCTAAAAGCCATCTTTCTAAAACTCCAGTGTGCGGGCTTAGCCCCGAATCAAATGGTTGCTAGTTTTGCTGTTATTCTGATTTCTGCTTTTTTACCGACCTCAGAAGTGAGGCTAAGCCCGCATACTCCAACTTATGATCAAAGCTGGAAATAAAACAAGAAATTAACGGTGCGCGGTGCGCGTGTGTATATCGCTGTACACTCTCTGGGCTTAACAGAGAATATAGATAGATAGAAACCTTTATTTACACAGGGTTATCCAGTCAGATATACAAAATGCAATCTGATATCAAAAGGAGCCCTAAAATAAATACAATATAAAGAAAAAAATATGTATATATAACGATATATGAAGGTACAATAAAAATCTAACAATAAAATTATCTATATAAATACTAGAATCAATATCGAAAATATTGAATAAAAATTTACTTCTTATTTTCTAAAATAAAACTATTGTAAACTAATGAGCCATTATAAGAAGAGCCTTTCTTGGCGGTCTCGGTTCGTACTGACGGCAAATATATAAATTCACTTCTTCTCGTGGTTCTCGAGACAACTTCCTTATTCAATCTAAAATAATTCCTTAGGAACTGTGGTACTTTGTTATTTAAACACTTCTTCACTAAACCCAAAATATGAGTATTTCGGCGGCTAAAACTTTGCAACTTAAGTTGGTTAACACACGTATTACTAGATTTGGACCTAACTATTATTCTCGAGGCCCGCCTTTGCATTGATTCTAACCTTTCTACAWCTGCTTTATTGCAGCAAGCCCACACAATATCACAGTAATTGAAAATGGACAAAATTAACGATTTGTATAATTCATATGCTGTATGTATAGTAAGGTTCTTTCTAAGTCGCCCTAGAACACCTACTCTTTTTCCAACCTTAGAAACAACATAACGAACATGATCTTTCCACGTAAGACTATCGTCAAGGACAACGCCTAAATACTTAAAATCATAAACTCTATTAATTTCATAATATATTTTAATATTGCTTTGTCAACGGGTTTAGAAAGTCTAGCATCAGTACCAAAAATGACTAACTCCGATTCCTGGGAAGTGACGAGGAAGGGTCATCATGTTTAGTCCTCAAACGAAAGGGGTGAGGAACGCTTTCTAAAACTGTAATTAACATAGAAAAGAATCTTACACCTTTCCCGCCACCTGAAAAAGGACAGGTTTACAAGTCAACACTAGAGTTTTCATCAGAAAAATTACCACTGAACAATATAATACGCAGGTACTATTTAACAGTGCCAGCTAAGGCTGCGTTCACAATGTATGGCAGAAGGGGGGGAAGGAGGTAAAATTTAGGGGGGATCGGAAAAATTGTTACCAGTAAAATGGAGGGGAAGTGGGTTGAAAAAAAATTTTGGGGGGGGGGACTTCAAGGGGATGTCTTAAGAATCGTTTTGTCATTTAAAGATTTCACCTGCCCCCCCCCCCCCTCCACCATATATTATGAACGCAGCCTAGAGACCTGTCTTAACGGTGACATCGTGGGTGCTAACTCTATTGGCAAAAAGCAGTCGCAACGCCTAGAGTTCTGAGATTCGCGCGCCATTCAAGAAGTAGTAGCTGTGTTACAGCTCGAGAGACGCTGTACTCGTATTAGGTGGGTATTGCAACTTCAATGACTAAAATATATTTGCCATGTGTTACTGAATGTTGATACTAACAAACTCTTTCGGATTTAACAAAATATTTTTAGTTAACGGTGGGAAATCAATTAATTAGACTAAAAAAACAAAAACAGATTGGAAAATACCTTGGTTTTACGGTTTTCACTCACCCTTCATCCCAAACATTACTGTACACATGCAATAATATTGAGACAACGAACCACAGACTGATCGCTTTGCTTATTAACATATAAATGGATAGATTGTAAAAATGATAGAATTGCTAGAATTARAACGGTTGTTTCATTTATTATGGAAGAGGTGCGCTTAGAAAAAATCTGATGACAAATTACAACAGCTTGCAATTGATGGTTTGCAAGCGCTCCCAAGAGAGTCAGAGGACCACCCGAAAATTATCAGTCTGGTAACGGTGTACTCTGTCCAATAAAACTGTTATTATTATTATCATTATTATCATTATTATTATTATTATTATCATTATTATTATTATTATCATTATTATTATTATTATTATTATTATTATTATTATTATTATTATTATTATTATTATTATTATCATTATTATTATTATTACAAATAACT
>NW_022261749.1:103038-114970 GCF_009602425.1 Actinia tenebrosa | reverse complement strand
AAAAAAAAAGCGAACTACGTATTTCTTTATTGTGACCTTGATATTGAACATTACATAATATGATATCTGCAGGAAATTAAAAAACTACAAATATGAATTATATCCAACTTTCAGAAATTTCATAATTATTTAGGATTCTAGTTGTCCATCGATTTGCTTGTTTGTTGTATCTTCTTGTTCTTATTGTGTCTTGGTAAACATTTACCAAGATGTAGTCGAGTATGATTTTAGGCCTGAATATCAGAATAAAGACGAAATTCAAGATAAAGGGATAATTGCTTAGTCAAGCTTAGTCAAGTTATATCAGAACGCAATAAACAACAATACTCATATTGCCTTTGGCCCTTTACCTAACAGAACTAGCTTCCCTTGCTCGAGTATTTTTATATTACTGTGTATAATTGTATTTTTTCCTCACATATTTCGTTGATTTTTGAAAAGAATGAAAAAGCATGAAAAAGACACGGTAACTACGTTAATCACGGTGATAACGGTCTATCTGCATTAGAAAAAAGGTAAATGCATTGTGTTTCTTTGGTAATAGCGGATTTCTTACAAATGTAAGTGCAATGCATGATGGGAATCTTTGTCAAAAATATCCACAAATTACCCATAACTCTTTTCAAGACGAGTTACACTTCAGGCGGGTCGACGTAGAGACATGGAATGACAATCAAACACAGAGAAAAACTGATTTTTTGCAATTGATGAATTGTAACTAAAGAATTTAAGGTACGTTAAAGAGCAGCAATATATAAGTAATAATATAGAACAATATTATCGCAATAAATTAAGTCAAAATGATGTCGTATCTTAAAACTGCCTTTAGAAGGAGAACAAAAAATTTCAGTATTGTCCCTGTATAAATGAATGCTGTAACATTTCTTTCTCATGACAATTAAGTAATGAGTGGGGTGTTAGCATAAATGTTTCTCTGTGTATTTTTGACAATACGAGACAAATTGTTTTGCTTGACAAGAATTATCGTCTATTGTTTTGAGATAATTAGTTCACTGATGAACGACGCTCTCATGTTTATTTTACTAATATCTAATTACTAATAATCCAATTTGCCTTAAAAGAAGAAAATACAAAATTAACTACAAAAAATGGATTTGAATTTTTTAAGAGAACTTTAAAGTAAAAAATCAAAACTATGAACTAATTTTTGTAAAGGTTCTGAAATAACTACTGGATTTAAGGTGTTCAATTATTGATAGCAATTTAGTGTTTTTTTTTGGGGTGCAATTTTGACTGTTGCTGTCAACTAATGTCAGCCGGTCAACTTAAAAAACCTAAAAAATACACGTTATAAGATTTTTTTTTGGAGTCTAAGAAACCTTTGTATTAGTTGTAAACGATAGTTGAAAATATGGTGTAATTAAAGGAAGGAGAACAACATGTTTACTCAAAAGCAGGTTGAAGGTCGAAAGGTTTTTGACTCTTGATTGTTCTTAGGGTTTGATGATGGTGACGTGTAGATGGTTGAAATACTCATAAATAAGAACAAACTGCCTGCACTCTACAGCACACTAAACTAGAGCAAGAAAAAACCTTTCGCTGTCTTTTTTTCCAGGAATAATTCGACAACAATGAACATGAAAACGACAGTAGTGATCGTCATTTTTTTCGTCTATGCAGCCGCTGACCAGAACAAGGTAAACTGCCCAACCAATTACTTGTTGTTAAGTCAGGTAGCACTGTGTGGAAATATTCAATCTATCCAATCGCTTATATTCTTTGAACTGGAATTAGTTTGTCACAGGATCTAGACGGTCAACCACTATGGAAAATGTTAAAGCGGTATACAACCGTTTCACAAGAACATCAAAGGGAAAGGTAAGGTTCGACGGTGGACAGACAGACAAAAGATGGTAGGGACCAATATAGAACTAATAAATAGCAAGAAAAACCTTGAAATGATTGCCAAGCTGTTATTGTTGCTAATTACGCATGTCATCGTTACTTAGGCAACATTTTATGGTGAGTACCCAGGCGGTGGACTTTGTTCTTTAGACCCTCCATCGCCGCTGGCCAGTCAAGCTGACTGGATTAAAATAGCCGTGAGTAAAGAAGACTATCAGAAGTCTCTAGGCTGTGGAATGTGTGTTGAAATCCATGGAGCAGGAAATCCATCAGCGCCGGATCTCAAAGGAACGACCCCCGTAAATGGGGTCCTGAAGGGAATGGTTTATGATTTGTGTGGCTCTTGTAAACAAAGTATGTAACTGGCAGTCATATTGTGTTCATATATCAACTGTAATAAGTTAGTAAACTAACACACCGATAGCACCAGATAGAGTAGAATAAAATTATAAACTTTACATCGAATTGCGTCGCAGATGGTGCAAGGTATTTGCTGTAAGAATGGTCTGGGAACCGTCCTAGTTTCACCCCTGATTCGGATAGAATTTTCGGCTAGAACGCTATGCTGTGTAACCCGTAAGTGCGGTTTGCCTTTCGATTGCCGTCAGGCCCGAGGTGTATACGGCACATGCGACCTCAGCAAGAGAAAATGATTTAAGAGACGGAATCCTCGTGCCCCATCACGAGTATCCTTTTATGCTATTTTAGAATGTTTGATGCTATTTTTGGGATTCTTTATTTGATCGTTTGTTTTTCTACATGTGCGAACTGTGCGGCGCTACGCTTTTTGCTCATGTTTTCTTATGTTTTCCAAATGTTTTCCCAAAAAWATAAAAATAAAATAAATAGAAAATTTTAAAACGGGAGCAAACAGGCGTTTAGAAAAACAAAAGATGGCAAATGTGATTCTAAGTATAGCATCAAACGGTGCCTATGATGGTTATGAGTATGAATATCAGAGATTCCTTCTATTAGTTCATTTTCTCATTTTCTCCTAAGCTTCGCTAGATGTCTCCGTTGTATGGCATAATAATCTGAAAAATCTTTTTGGATTGACCATGTGGTCGATTGCATTTCTAGGTGACGTTGATCTGTATTTACCCGGCAATGGAGCATGGGACATCACTATGAAAGCAATAGACTGTCCTTCACTCACAGGCACTGTGGGTTACATACAGTTTAAATTTACAGGGAGCAATGAATGGTATTTCAAACTACAGGCAAGGAACTCAAAGTAAGTGATTTCTTTTAGTCTAGAGCTGCCTTTACAAGACTCAAACGTACTTTTCCTAACTTGGCGTGCAGTCCAAGAGYACCGGGTTCCTACAAAGGAAGCACTGTCATTAATCGTTGGTTTAAATTGGAGCATGACTGGGTAGGAATTCTATTCTTTTAAACTATATTCGAGCCTCAATAGACCTCCTTTTAAGCCTGAATATAAAACGCACGTGCATGTCTCTGTACTGTGATAGAAACAAGCTGGAAGCCGCTTTACAGCTCCTAGAGTGCCTATATCACAATAATGAGACATAAGAAGCCCTGTTAGGTACTTTAATTTTATAAAATATTTTGAATGATTTTGAGCGAGCATGCTCTCTGACACAGTAGCCAGCTAATAAGCGCGCACGTTATATCTCAAATAGTCTTCTAGCCAATTAGCGCGCGTGTTATAATTCTAATAAATTAGAAATAATTATTTAAGTTTATAATGTTTTGCCATTTAAGACCACTTGTCATTCCCTAGAGTATCATTTTTTGTTTAACGGTTGCGCAAGTTAAGATGAATATGGATACACTCAAACGAAGAATCGTATTTTCAAGAGATGCATGACACATAATATGCAATAAAAAAGCTAGAGATCTATTGTCTAAATTCAATGCTTCCCGATCGGATATCTTGAGTATGCATACAGTCAATTCAAAAAACGTTGTCGTCGACCGGCTCAAGCCTACGCGACTGGACCGAAAGAAATATGGGTAAAAATCACTGAAGCGGTTTAAATGTTCGTTCTGAATAAATTGTTCCCGCTAGTAATAAGATAATAATGGCGAGAAACAATCCATCAAATGCATGTCTTTGGGTTTAAGGAAACAAAAACAAAGTACTTATGATTCAGTTCACAATTTCGAATATATGAAGGCATTTAAAAAACGTCTCCTTCAACACTTCCCGCTCGCCTACGAACGTTCGTGCTGTAAACCAGGCATAACTAGTCAGATAAAATTATGCCGTCAACTCGGCTTCAATAATTACTACCCAGAGTTCCTTTCGGTCCAGTCGCGTAGGCTTGAGTTGCTCGACGACAACATTTTTTGAATTGACTGTATCCAGATACGTACCGAAGGAGCTATTTAGCATTACACTGTAACTTATTTTCTCCCCTAGAATACCTGTTGCCGGAGTCGAAGTATTTAACACGGTAACAAGTGACTGGTACTGCTTCAAGAGAACAGATGATAACTACTTTACCAGTGAAGGACTCGGAAAAGTAACATTTCCAATCAAAGTGAGACTCACAAGTATTACCAATGAGAAGTTGGAAACAACCATTACCACACTTAAGAATGACGAAGCTTTTCCGAGTGATGTGCAGTTCTCGGGGATCGAGACTCGTGGTGAGAAAGCAGACTTAACAAATCTATGAAGCTTTATATTTTAAGAAGTACAAAAAATGTTTACAATAACCGGCCTTAAAAGGTTTATAATTTCTATCCAACACATCCCTCTTTTCCTGTTTTCGTTCTTTACTTTAGGTGGTTCACCCGAAGGCATTCAGTGTTTTGGACAAGGTCACGAATCAAATAAGGACACTGGACCAGGTAGCCATGTCAATTATGACTACCGTAGTATATAGTCAGAATATAAATACGATTGATTATCGATCTGCTTACATTTTAGAGGCCGACGAGAAGTTCTGCGCAGGCAAAGCTGATGGAATGTACGCTGACCCAGTAGATTGCAGCGCATTTATGAATGCTTGAAAGGAAAATCTTTCAAAAAGTATTGTGAAAATGGACTCAAGTTCAACGCTATGAAAGGAGAATGCGACGATGCTGGAAATGTCGTCTGTCCAAATGAAAAACGATATAAATTATTAAGGAACAGGGTTGCCAAGTCTACTGAAGCAGAAAGTATGGAAGTGAGGGACATGTCGCCCCGAAGTTTAAATGAGGTGACAAAGAAAAGAAAGAGAAGTACGATCCCACATAAGAAAAGGCATCACCATCATCACTACCGGAATGGATTGAGATCATACAAGCACMACAGACATAGACACTGGAAAAACAAATTACTGAAGAAACACAGAGGAAAATTGCTTTTAAAAGCTGCTGGGACAAGAATCCATCAGGGATTCAAGAGGACACCAGATAAGAAGCTCGATGTCAAGGTCAAAGTACAGTTTCGAGGTCCTAACCTTAGCGGGGAATTCGTTACTAAAGACCCAACAAACCCAAAGGAAGGAAAACTTTTTGTCTCTGCAGTTGAAAGTGCAGAGCAGGGAGATGAAGATAATGCCCAGTTTAACGTTCAAAACACGAGGAAAAATGGGAATGGCGAGGTTTCAGCTTTGCTGCAAAAGACAAATACACCAATGAGTTTTAATACTGGCGTATCCAACGAGAACCCTTTCAAGTTTGAAGATGACCCCCAGTTTCATACTGTAGCTGATAAGGGGGTCATGGTCCAAGAATCTCGTGTGAGCGATGGAACGATCCAAACATCCACGAAGGTCAAACCGATATTAAACAGCAAAGGGAACGATGCCAGTAACGGTGGTTTGTCGTATCCTGCAGTGAACATTCAATCTCTGCTAAAAGGTAGCTACCAAACAAAGCCCAAAGTTATATACTTACAGAAAGAAGCAGATAACGAAAGAGGAAACAGTTCAGCTTTAAACGGTAATCTTGCAGTTCTAAATGCAACAAAATCCCAGAACGGGAAGGAGAACATGACGTCAAACCAGAAACATCAACCGCAGACGACGATTCAAGGTATAATGGAAGCAATCAACTTAGTGAAAGCAATTAAACTAAGCAGAAATAGCAGCAAAATCCCAGATAATGCTGTCAATACGAGTATGGAACAGAAACAGAAAGATCACAGAAACACGGCGAAGTTAAATAAAGAAGATCCCAACGGATCTTTAGCACTAAACAAACCCAACGTTGAAAACGGAGAGGCTAATATAACACAAAGTGCTAACAAGATAAACAAAATTTCCCAGGAACAGAACAAGGAACAGAAAGAAAAGCCAAAAACCACACAGAATATAAAGAAACAAGAAGGAAACTTTGGAATCTTATTCATAGTAAACAGGACGAAAATTGATAACAAGAAGAATCAGCAAGTGAATCCTGTTATTGGAAACCAAGTGAACATTATTCCAGATATTGATAACAAGATGAAACAGATTACAGACAAGGGAAATGAATTGAAACCTGTAAATACTACTACAGCTACTGTTCAAAACAAACTAGAACAGAATTCAGATCTCAGCCAACCAGCATCTAATGCTTACAGCGAGGGTACCTCGAAAGGCGAGCAGTCAAAACAAGACAAGGTTGTCAGTACGAAAATCCATCACAACATTCAGAAAGCAGGATCAGTCGCTGGGTTATTAAGCTTAATCGGTAATTTGATGAAAGCGAAGGTGGAGAACAAGACTAGCTTATTAAACGAGACAGTCGATTTAAGTACGGCAATGGCGAATGGGAGTCACGATAAAGAACACGAACACGCAAAGGTAAAAATAGGAAAAATCAACATTTCCCTGCAAACTGTTACACAGGGAGAGACACAAAAAAACTCTGATGAATCCAGTAATATTACTGATAATTTCACTGCTTCTCAAAAAGAACATAATACCAATAACGATCTGTCGAACTCGTTACAGGTTTTAGAATCTCCTCGTCCTACGCAACTAGAGGCTGACCTGAAAAATAACTCGGGGGCATTAAAACCAAATAACCTGGGAAAATCAAATGAGAGTGAGTTGCAAGCACCCATGAAATTGGAACCTATTGGTACTCAAGGTAACATAAGCTCAATTCAAACCAAACCAGTTTCCATTCCAGTCCCTGTCATGCGCATTCGTTGAAAGGACCCACTTCAAAATCCTCAGGCGCGGCTCAGATGTTTCAAGATGAAATCCTCGCACCTGAAACCAAGCATCGTGGTATATTCATCAACRATGACGACAATGAATCAGATCACAAGGGGAAACCACTGCACACAACAACAGTTATCATCCGACAATACAATAAAGATGACAAACACGCAAACTACGAAGCTGAAGACACGTTGCCCATGGCAGGAAGTGAAGAGTTCGATGAGTATGGAAACAGGAAGATGGCTCCACCATTGATCTCTATGAATGAAGCTGACAATTTACTCGGCGTAGATAAGACTCTACTTGACAATGCTGCCATTCATAATGTACTTTATAACCCATCGATGGCCAATTCTTATCCAGAACAAAAGGAGGGCAACATGGGCCAGCAAAATGGTTTAGCTGGAGAAGCAGACGATTTTTCAAATGCACTTAAAAATCAAGACGACCAGCCAAATTCTCTTCATAAAACTGCAGCAAAACAAGCAGAGGGCATTCCGCAACACACGCCCTCACCTATGACTAGTGGAGACAGATTTGGAAGTTTGCATAGACCAAAGGTTCCGATCATGGGAAACGGACATCAGGAATCAGTCAAGCCTCAAGGACATGTTGTATCAAATTATGGTGGCAATCAAATGGGAATGGAAAAACACAAAAACTACATGGATGAAATGGGGGATATGCCTATGGGAGAGAATATGGGAGAAATGAATCAAATGCAAGGAATGGGTGGGGGTATGCAAGATATGCCAGGAATTGCAGAAGGGATGCAAGGAATGGCGGGAATGGGCGGAGGAGTGCAAGGAATGGCGGGAATGGGTGGAGGAGTGCAAGGAATGGGGGGAATGGGAGGTGGAGTGCAAGGGATGACGGGAATGGGAGGTGGAGCGCAAGGAATGGCGGTAATGGGTGGAGGGATGAAAGCAATGGGAGGAACGGGGAAAGGATCAGGACCAATGGGCATGCAAGTTCTTGGAGGTAGTCAAGATGAAATCAACAGCAACATGAATAACGCATTAGCAGGGATGCAAGACATGGCGATGAAGCAAATACAAAGCAAATACCCTGGCATGCCTATCACCATGMAAGCTGATGACGGTGGGGATGAAAGTGGGGAAGAACCGACTGTTTCTGTGCAGCAAGGTCAGTTACGTACTCTCTCAATAGAAAAAAAATGAGTTAAAGTGCTGTCTAAAGTAGCCATCTTGATACTATTTTGTTAATTGCAGAAAGTGGTGATAACCAGGAGGCAGGAAGTGCTTCTTCTGAAGTTTCACCTTCCTCGCAACCAACCAATAGTGAGGTGTTTGGTAAACACCAAGAAAGTAAAACCAACAGCGAGGAAAAGAGTGAAGGTAAAGGAAAGAAAATTAGTAATAAGAAGGCTGAGGAGAAGGAGCAACAATCTGCCGACACCAATATTAAAAAACCAGGGAACAATAACGTGGTTAATGATCAAAAATCAAAGGGTCATGATGGGGTAAAAGAAAGTCAAAAGTCTGAAGATCACTTAATGAATGACGCTACGAACAAAGAAAAGGGAGGAAATGATGAACCTGTCAGCAGTCAAAATGGAGAAAACACCAAAACTGCTACCGGTGGCCAGAAACAATCAGCGAAAAGTGCTGACCAAAAAGCCAACCAAAATGATCAACAGACTGTGTCAAAGGAACAGACAACGGCCAAGTTAGGTAAGGAAGCAATCCTACTCATCTTGCTACTACGCATGCGTTTCATCTCGTCAGTTTTTTAATGAAAACACTGCATCAATTCTAGACCCAGCTAGCACTTATTTATTAAAATTGTTGTCATCTATCGAAGTATCATACAAAATTATAAGAGAATGCTGATATTGAATTTCCTATCACCAGAACCTAAAGAGGTTTGCAAGCAAAGAGCAAGTGGCGTGTATACTAGCAGCCATGATCCCAGTAAGTTCATCATCTGTTATAATGGTATAACAGAAGAAAGACAGTGTGCTGGTGGAATGGTGTTCAACCCAAGAGAGAAGGTTTGTGAGGCGATAGGAAAGCAGAATGACAACACACTTCAAGACAAGCCATCTAAAGAAAAAATCAAAAATCAAAAAATGAAAAAATCTCAAAAACAACGAAAAGCATCTGGTAAAAAATCTTCATCACGCGAAAAGTAGAATTAATAGTCATGGTATTGGCTGAGAAAACAATTGTAAACACCTTGTAAACAGGTGATATTATGTGTGCGTCCTTGGTTTAGACAGACAATAAATACAAATTAAAATAGAAGATATTTGATGATTTCAAAAGATTAATTAAAACTCGACTTCAGACTAGATTTTCAAAGACAATTAGGTTTTTAAATTAAAATTGAAGTAATGCAAGGGCGACGATGCTGTTATTAATGATATTAAAGGTCAATAAAATACGTTCTACAATCTAGTATTGCTATCAGAAGATAATCTACAGATAACATGTCACATGGTGTTTGAGTACCGTTCTTTCTTCTCTGTTTTATTATCAACTTTGTTTTAGGCTAGTAATGATAATAATATTTCACTTGACATTTGCGTTTGATTTCAGTTCAATGTCTTATAACACCATAAACAATAAGCCATTTGTACACATAACGACTCGCAACACTCCACTTTAATACTATTTTTGGTACTCTCGAATGAAAATACTATGGATTCGSCTGTAATAGTTTCCTTTTTTCTTTGCTTTTGTTTTCTAGCTTTCCTTTCTTCCCAAGTCCTTTATTTGCTTTTCATTTCCCTTCGATCTCAAGCTCGCTTTCTTGTTTTTTTTTTGTTTTTTTTTCTGATTTATTTTCAGATTCCTTTTTCCTTCACTTTTCCTCTACTTTTCCTTTACTTTCCGTTCCATTACTTTCCTTTCCATTCCCTACCTTTCCTTTCCTTTCCTTTCCTTTCCTTTCCTTTCCTTTCCTTTCCTTTCCTTTCCTTTCCTTTCCTTTCCGCTTTCTTTTTCTTCCATATACAACAAGAAAGGTTGCTGGTGGCCGGTTTGTGATTTGTGGTTTGCGACAAATGATGCCACAAGGTTCACCCGTCCTACTTGTCGCTTGCTACTGATCGACCCCTTAAGATATTAATACCAATACATCCTTATGACGTCGTCCACTTCTTTAGACACCAATATATAATATCAGAGAAACACGAGAATTAAACGCTCGAGACGCATCGAAAGGTGAGTAAGCGTTCAGGTAACGYGGTTCGTCAAACCAGCTATATTCCACTTGAATAGATGATCAGAAGAATAAGAAGTGCTTAGTTTGTTTATAGAACAATTACGTTAAAATTTACCAGGTTTATGCTACTACCAAGATTAAGATTGTTTTGTAGTTGATGTGATATCTTGCCGATTTTATCAACTCAATAAAATGTAGATGTAGATGTAGAAGAGTAACATAAATTTAGGCGCTGCCTAACTCCGGAGCTCCCATTGTAGGTAGACACAATTAAAATAAAACAGGCGAAAATAAAATGGAAATTATTCCATAACTTTTTGTTATTGCAGATAAAGATAATGTCCCCCATAATAGACAGACCAATGACTTTTAATAAAACTTTTAATACGGTGAGAATCGAACCCGCGTCCACCAACTTCAATGAGATAATTAATTCCAAAATTAAATTCCAAAATACGAAAGAAAAAAACTAGTGCCTTCATGCCATACCCCGAGACATCAGCTGGGTCGTCGTATGGACTTCGGACATGACGGCGATTAAGGCCCTCTGCCCTTGGGTGTACGGATTACGCAGATTGTGTTCTAGCCGAAGCATCAGGGGAGAGACTAGCCGGCCCCCAGACCATATCTACAGCTAATCCCTTGCACTCTGCCACGCACTGGCACGTYGATTTRAAGTGGAAAATATTCTAGTCTATCTAGTGCATTGTTTTCATGGCTATTGTTGTGTTAATTTTCTGAAATCGTGGCCCAGTGGAAAAAACTTGGGCTTTCACGAAACTGAGTCAAGCACGTTTTAGGAAGATTAGTACTTGGATGGGTGACCTGAAATTTATAGTTACCCACACTGAAATGCTTTCTTTTTATCTTTTTATTTTAAGATACTCGAATATATATAGACCTTTTTAAATGATTTTTTTTCCCATTTATAACCCGCCACAGTTTAACGCATTCCTATCGCTACCTACTGCAAGATGCTTTGAAAAGTCTTTGAACGACAGTTTAGTACCCATATCCCTTTTAGTTTCTTTCGGTTTTAATGCTTTTATTTTTGTTGGCGTTGTCATTATTGTCGTGTCGGCTTTTTAAAAATCCCCCCTTATACCTTAAACCTTCAAACCATCAGAAAACTTATTCAATTCCAACAACTATAATTTATTAAGTATTTCCTGCGTGTAAAAAATGATTCCATTAAGCAATTGTAAAAAAACTTTTTTTAGTTCGAAAGTCCCAGGTTGAGAGCAAGAAAAAATTGCAGGCGACGAGGCTAAAGTTTCCGAAATATGTAAGCCTACATTCAATATTAAGCTCATTTTGTCTAACCGGGCTGACTGGAAAAACTAAATATATGGTAAATACCTGGCGTAATGTATATTCCTTTTTATATTTCATTTAACCTTTAAATAAATTATTTATAAAACATTAAACCTAACTGAAAGAAAGACTTATTCGGATTTGCCGATAGTACCCGATAGGAGGCGAACCGAACGAAACACTTGAAAAACACTTTTTGATCCATCTTTGACTACATATTTTTTTTTGCTGTTGTTCTTGGTCCAAAATTTGTCCCAAAACGATGGTTATGGAGGAGCTCCAGCGCGGAGCACCATACTTAAGAAAAAAAAAWGGTAAACCATCGAGTTGATTTTTCATGGCTTGGCTGACGTCACTTCCGTCCGTCCGTGTAAACAACACAGGAATCCCGCTTGATATCAAAGCAAAACTACTCAAAAATGCGGCTCTCAAATGCACAGAAAAAATCGCTT
>NW_022261749.1:41337-102528 GCF_009602425.1 Actinia tenebrosa | reverse complement strand
ATTTTCGATTTCAATGAAAGACATCCGAGGTAAATTTCACTAAACTAAATATTGTATTGGATTAACTGTAGTTATCTTAGTTATCGTAGTTATCGTTTTTTTTAAGTAAAAGAGATTCAAAGCATAAAACTGTCGGCCTTGGAAAACGTTGTCGAACAATCTTTCAAGAACAAAACTAGCCCCTGGGGGTGGTGGTGAGTTGTGTACAAAATTCCTAAGTGGGAGAGTATACTCGCGCCAAAAAAAAACAAAAACAGCAACAACAAACAAACAAACAAAAACAAACAAACAAACAAACAAGCAAAACAAACAAAAAAAAAAAAAACGATGTAGTGCATTTCGATTCGATTTCACTGCATGGTTTTTATTATGGGAGAAATTATCTTCATCTCGAATAAAAAATTATTGAAGATGTTTTCCCCGATCTTATTTCTACCTTTTAGTTTCATTCAAATTGTTCTCCCTGTGTCTTCCGTATCGGGAGCTCCGCTTTTAGGCAGTGCCTAAATATATATATTAAAACGTTTTCTGTGCATTCGCGAGTTTTGCTTTGTAATCAAGCGGGATCCCTTTGGTGTTTACACGTACGTACGTACGGACGGAAATGACGTAGTCAAGCCATGAAAAATCTCGATGGGTTACCAATTTTTCCTTGGAACGTGGCTTGCTATTTATTGCTCGGAACTCTATGCCCCTTAGGACACTCGAGTTTTATTATCTAACCTTCACTTACATAAAACTTGTAAACTAATAATTAATGATATACTAGTATTGCCGATGTTTATATTTTCCAGTCATAATGCATCTTGCTGTCTGTATAGCTGTATCACTGGTTCTGCTTTCAAACGTTGAGCAATCTGAGGTCAGTAAAAAATCAATTTGGATTTTTAAATCTGGTCACTGGATCTTCTTTCAATAAAACGGCCTACTATGACCATCTGAAAGAGCACTTAAAAGTCGATGGATGTAGGAAATTTGAATGCCCATAGCAGAAAAACTCCCTAAGATATTGGAGATCAAAATTAGAGAGTTTTGTGTGGATATCTGGATATCTTGCCTTTGTGGCCTCGTTTTTATGTATTTCAACATTTATTTAAAAATTCAAAGTTTTGTAAGTTCTTTATGGATTTTTCATATTTTCCCCCAAATATTCACTTTTTACACTGATGAACATATTCCATCACATGTAAAAACAAATTCAGTCCAATGAGAATACTTACCTATTTTAGATGTTTTAATATGTTGATGAATTCTCCCCTTTTACTTATCTTATTTGCCTTGTGTTCTCTTAAACAGTGTGATGCGAGTATGGAACAAGTTAAAGCCATTTGGAGTAGGTACAATCAAGTGTCAAGTACTGGAGACGTGAGTAACGAGCTACCCCCTTCATTCCCCACACAGAAATATATCAGAGAACGATATTCCCCCCTTCCCTCCCCACACACAAACATACCAGAGGACTAATTCTCCCCTCCCCTCCCCACACTTGAATATATCAGAGGACATAATTCTCCCCTCCCCTCCCCTCCACACACAAAAATATACCAGAGGACTAAGTCTCCCCTCCCCTCCCCACACTTAAATATATCAGAGGACATTATTCTTCCCTCCCCTCTAAACACACAAATATACCGGAGGACATTATTCTTCCCTCCCCCCCTCTCCCCCACATACAAATATATCACAGGACATTATTCTTCCCTCCCCTCCACACACACAAATATACCGGAGGACGTTATTCTTCCCTCCCCTCCACACACACAAATATCACTATTTAACTATATCTTTCCCTGCCCTCCCCAAAGTGAAATACACCATAGAGCAATATTCTCCCCCCCTCACCAAATTTATTCCGTCAGAAACAGTTAGGCTCGGGTACTTTTTTCCACATGGATAACTTGGAAATCCCTTTCTAGGTGGACCGTATTCGGAGTAACATCCAAAGACAGAAAATACTGAGAAAGTAAGCGAAAGCTCTTGTCAGTAAGCTGTATACTACACTAACGGAGGTCTATTTGATTGAAGCGAATTTATTTCTATGTTACTTCCTTTTTGAGATGAAGAACTTTGATGTTTTTGCTCAAAAGTTATTTGCCAGAAGTAGAGTGAAGCCATTTCCTGTCTAACCTAATCCATTCACCAGTCTCCGACAGGAACATAAACACCCAGCTTCCTATTCGTTTATGTGGCAATTGTGATAGTTGAACGAAACGAAATTTGTTTTGATTGACTATTTAGATTGTCAACCAGTAATCTATTGGACAATCCAACAAAGCATGCGCAAAGTGACGGAACCTATTGTATAATGGCAATGTTTATAAAAATTTAGTTACGTCCACCTATTCCAATCTTTCCACAGTCAACCTATTACGGAGACTACCCTGTCGGGGTAGGCGCATGTGAGTTAGATCCAATATCACCGGTTAATAATCAACCAGGATGGATTTTAGTAGCAGCAGGCAAAGAGAACTATCAGAAGTCTTTGGGGTGTGGTATGTGTGTTGAGATTAAAGGAGATGGAACATCAAGCCTCGGAAGTAATGCTGGAAATGACATTCCTATTAAAGGACCTTTTAAAGCTACAGTGGTTGATCTATGTGGAGACTGCAATCAAGGTGATACGCCTAGTATCATATAGAGGCTTTGCACCACTAATGGCAGCCATGACAGGAGGCCTAAGCACAGTATCTTCTTTTTTCTCCTGGGAAAATGAATTCTTTCTTACGTAAATAAGATTTGACCAGATTTTCAATAGTCTCATTGACATGGAGCAGGATAARCAAGACTAAACACTTCGTAGGTCTTCACATCGTATCGCAAAAGATACCATATTGTTTCTCTTCTTGGCGAGTTAATAGCAAAAATCTACTTAAGATATCTACTTAAGTTATCTACTAAGGAACCGCGATGGAGACTATTGTTCATGTATCCTGTCAGGACTGCCATCACGTGATGGTGCAAAGTCTCTACGCGAAAAAAGGGAAGACAACCCAGTTCTAGTAGCGGACACAATTAATGTGCGTTCTTAATTCTATTTCTTTTAGGTGGTTTTGATCTGTTTATCACAGGTAACGGTAAGTGGAAGACATCGTTCAAAGCTATCGAGTGTGCGYCGGTCAGCGGTCAGGACGGGAATATTAAATTCAGATTTGACGGGAGCAATGAATGGTACTTGAAACTGCAGGTGCGAAATTCAAAGTAAGTTTAACTTTCTTCACCCGATGGTTCGTCTACTCATCTTCATGGGCCCGTTTGTACGAGGAGTGGATAGCCCTATCTGACGGATAAATCTTATCTAGTGGATAAATTTATGACAGTATTTGAACTGAGTGAAGTGAAACTTTATCTGAAATCATACGAGTGATTACAAAATTGCAAGACCGCGTAGCGGGAGTGCAGTTAATAACAAGTTTGTTTTCAGACCAAAAGTTCTATTACCAATTAATTATATCTTTTTTGAAATCTCCTGCAATAATAATGTCTTTCACCTAGAAAATTACCTTAAATTTTTTTCTCATTTTTTTGGGGGGGGGGGGCTTTCCCTTCTGAAGTGCTACGATGTGAAGACCTAACCGGGAGACCTACGAAGTGTTTAGTCATATTTTTTCTCTTCCTGGCGAATGAATAGCAAAAATCTACTTAAGGTATCTATTAAAAGTATATTTCTTGCAAGAAAAATGCATTTTTCAAGAATGAAGTTGAAAAATACTTGATGTTTTTCGACAAGAAGTCGTTGTTTCGAGGTCATGAACTCGGCAAAACAAGACTAAACGCTTCTAGTAGGTCTTCGCATTGTAGCACAAAAAACACCATATTTTTTCTCTCCTTGGTGAGTTAATAGCAAAAATGTACTTTAGATATCTACAAGGAATATGTTTCTTGAAAGAAAAGGGGATTTTTATCGTTATTTAGTGCGCTAACTTACCTTTTATCACCAAAAAACTACCCGAATCCGCCATTTTTTTAAAATTCTCGCATAGCTAAAATCCTGTAGAATGCCAGCCACAATGGCCGATTTGATCACGGGACCTCTTAGTGCAAGTCGCCTATTGGATGACCCGATGATAATAGAATTAAACAACGATATAACAGAAATTCTTTTTTTTTTCTAATCCTCACCTTCTTGCCGACCTGTGGAAGTTATTTCAATGTTAAAACATCTCCTGCTCTCGCATTTCTCCTTTACGAACTGCTCATAACATATATACACGAGTGCATATATATATTTGTATTTCTTATTTTTAAGCCTTTTAAACGATTCCTAAACTTATCCATTTTTATATAATATATATTTGTAAAGCGCTTTTGAACCTTGGGGAATTGGCGCTCAATAAATCATAATTATTATCATTATATATATATATATACATATATACTAAAAAATAAGAAAAATTACATAAAGTAAGATTTAAGATAAAAACCAAAACTAAATCAAATATAAAATCATTCTTTAAAGTCCAAATATCATAACTCATAGAAAACTATGATATAAGCATTAATACATAAAAGAATAAATAAGATCAATATCTAGACTAAATAGATAAGATCGCACTGGTCAGAGCTAATTAGATTGCAGGAATCACCAGTCATTTTAAGATGGACATAATTAATTTGATAACAGTACCGACTTATCCACTGCATAATGATATTTCCATCGGATATCGTTATCCATTTTTCGTAGAAAGGTACCTGTTTAACGAAGTGATAATTTTGTGTTGTCACAATCGTGTACATTTTAAACTATAAAATTGACAGAGGCGAATGTATGCGCATGCACTGGAACTTCTATGTAAACTACGTATCACATGTTGACGAAAAACTACCACAGGTATCCCAAGCGATGGATAACTAAATTATCATTACCTATTTTGACATATTTTGTGACAGAGTGGTGACGGTAGGCCTGGAACTTCTCAAAGACAATAAATGGCTTTGCATGCGTCGCGGTAACAACAACCACTTTACAATCAGCCCTGGTCAAGTCATTTTTCCAATCAAAGTACGTCTGACTAGTATCTTCAATGAACAGTTGGAAGCTACAATTACATCACTGGAAAATGATGTCGATATCCAAAGCAAGATACAGTACAAGGGGGTTATAGCAGGTCTGTGTCTACACTAGTTTCAATGAGCTCTGTATGATGTATAATGAGAAGAGGGAGATCATAAAGAAGCCCTAACTAGATAATTCTTTTAAAATTTGCATTAGATAGCAAACCTGAAGACATCAAGTGCTACGGTCAGGGTGGTGTAACTCAAGGTAGTATAGAAATTATAAATTTGCACTGGGAATGATGTCGATACTAAATCGAATTTCTATATAACTTTTAGAAGCAAAGAACAACCCGTTGCCGTCTGCCGCAACACCAGCACCCAATCAAAGCCCCAGTAAACCTGGGCAGGTCTTACCTTCTGCCGCAACACCTGCTCCCAATCAAGGGTCCAGTCCTGAATCCACTTTAACCAGTAAACCTGGACAGGGAGGGTCTTCCCAGCCCTCTCAGACCAATACACAGAAGCCATCAGGGCAAACATCTGAACAAAAAGGTGAGACTTTTTTATCTGGATGATGATAAGGATGATGGTGTTGGTGATGGTGATGGTGATGGTGATGGTGATGGTGATGGTGATGGTAGTGGTAATGGTGGGTGATGGTGGTAGTGATGATGATGGTTGTGATGGTGGTGATGAGGATGATGATGATGACAATGATAGTGGTGGTGGTGGTGGTGATCATCATCATCATAAGGATGTATATTAGTATCATGACTTAAAAAAGAAAAAAGGTTCATTGATCATGGTTGCCTAAGGATTCCTAGACCATTGGTGACAAAGGATCTTTCGTTTAGGAAATTCTCCGTCGGTCGTGGGTGCTGTTATGACCTCTCGCTCAAATGCGCATAAGCATTTGAGTGAGAGAGTCTTCTCTTCTTCGCTATAAGGGTAGGATGCATGCGCCCCAATACATATAGATAAGATTTCACATACCTCTGATGATGTTAATGACTGTGTCATGGCAGAGCATTCTGATTGGATGCTAGGATTTGTCTTGCTAAGTCGTGTTTGGTCTAACAGTCATAAGTATAACTGCATCCTTTTTTACAAGAAAATATAACATCAATTATGGACGTCAGAGTTTTGCAATACACATAAGCCATTTCGGTGATTGATATAACGAAAGATACATAGACCAAATCCAGTCTTCGACAAGATGTTATCCAGCATGGCAGCTATGACGTCATTTGACGTTTGTCCTTATTCCACCCTTTGGTAGCTTTGAGAACTGTCATTGAGAGGACACTTTAAATTACTCTAGCTAGTAAACGCAGACACGAATACTTTGGTAATGAAAATTATATATTAAAGATAAGGATTTTGTCTTCTCGGGTTGAGAATATCTTATTTTGCTTCTCTCATTTGTAAGATATTCCCTCACCACTCGAAGATAAAATCCTTACCTTCACGCGACCATGTAATATCTTATATTTCTCTTCCTTAAGATGTTTGTAAAGAAAGGGCAAACGGTCTGTATCCAGACGAGAGCGACTGCCATGCATTCATAGTTTGCAGCAATGGAATAACATACAAAAAGACATGCCCAGCAGGGCTGTTGTATAATAGAGACTTGAAGGTTTGTGACTGGGCAAGAAATGTTAATTGCAGGGAACTTACGATGTAAACTGAGCGAAAACACCAAGACACCATTTGAAACTGGTTGTACTCCACATATCTACCGACCGAGTTAAAGCCTTTATAAATGTACTTATGGCGTAAGGAAGATATCACAGATTTGTTAAATGGTAACGTTGATTTAATAAAAAAAACCCCTAGCGATTGCTTTTTTTYCTCATTAAAATGAGAACTCAGTTTTATCATTAAGGCTGAAGCATCATTATCGATATAAAGAGGTCTGGGGAAGCATCACTTACGTCACGTACTAAGGTTCAAAACCATAATTTCGAGCACGAATGAGTGGAATCTGGCAAAATTAACTCACACGGGCGTCCTAAATAGTAAATTTGTCAGTAAATGATATAATCTTTGATTTAAGAACGAGAGATGGTTTAGTTCTGGAGTCGAAAATTAGTAGTACAGTTTTAAAACGTTTTAGATTTGCTATGACTATATATTTTTTAAAGTATGATCACAAATCGCCCAAACACCTAGATGACTTTGAAATAATTGCTTTTGAAAAAGAAAAAAAGAAATCTCATCTGATAAGTGAAGAGTAATCTACAGGTTCAATTCTATTGGCTGCAGACGTTCGATGTTATTCTTTGAATCATAAATCAGAAGAAAAAGATCAAGTCTTGTCTTGTTTCTAGGTCAACACCTGAACAGCTGTGTTGTTTTGCCATGACTGAATTTTTAACTCAAATCTCTAAAAGCCCATTTTAAAGTTCTGTATATTGATACGGCGATACATTCAAAGTTGGAGCGAGCTTTTTCTACATCAGGAAAATTTCAGATGTTAATGTCGTGATTCCTCATTTAGAATGAATTATACAGAACCTCGATTAAGTTTCTTGGATGCCGCCCTGAAATCAAGGCCGATTGCTCTTATTGCTTTCGAGAGTGTAATCTTTGCAATGTTGGAAGTAATCACACTTATAGGCAATTTCATGACTATGTATCTTATCTTTAAACGGTCAGGCCTACGTGGGACTCCTACCAACCTCTTGATTGCATCGTTAGCGGTCTCTGACTTTACCATGGGAGCATTCTCAATGCATTTATTGGTAACTGTTTTGATAACTTCAAAATGGCCTTTTGGCAATGGTATCTGCCAGTATCAAGGTTTTATATCAATTGTTCTTGCAGCAGCTTCGACGCAAACTTTAGCATGGACTGCCATCAATCGCTACTTTAGGGTTGTCAAGTCTACTCACTATATTCGACTTTTTAGCCTGGACAAAACCAAGCTGATAATGTGTCAAATCTGGATCGCGTCGCTGATAGCCCCTTTACCTTATCTCTTGGCGGGTTACCAGTTTGTCTTCCATCCTGGAAAGTTCTTTTGTTATCTTGACATCGATATTAGTTGGTTCACAGCTGTGTTAGTGGTGGTCTACGTGGGTCTACCCTCAACCACCATCTTTTTCTGTTACTTCAAAGTTTATCAAATGGTTCGCAGGCACAACAGCCGACTGTCGCAGTATCGCTCAGGCGCTTCTGGAGGAATTAAGATGACTAATGAAGAGATACGAACCACTCATACTTTATTTGTTATCGTTATTGTATTCATTGCATGTTGGACGCCAGTTCTAATCATCGACATTATAGATACTATTGACGGGAAATGGTCACTTCCTCGTGCAGCATACACCTTGTATACTTTCCTCGCGACCATTAGCAACGCAATAAATCCTTTCATTTATGGACTCATGAATCCGACGCTAAGAGGAGGGTACTTAGATCTACTCCAGTTTATGCGCCGGAAACCTGGAGGTAAAAAGTACAAATTGAGAGGAGAAAGAAAAAGACTTCCAGTACGAAATTGCAACACTGTTAAAGGACTGATGAACGAGTTAACCACCTTGAAATCCTAGTGTTATCAGATTGTCGGCCAGGCTAAAAAAATGAAAGAACACGTAAATTATTATTCTTTCAATCTTCCATTGGTACTTTTCTCTTTCCTCGTGGTTAATTTTAACATTTATTTCTTTTATGGAAGAATAATGCATCCCTAGAACCAGATATAATAAAAATTCTGAAACATTTGAGGGTTTTAACAGCCACATCGAAATAGACTGAAAATCAAGGAGGAAAAAACTACTATTTTCACTTATTTGAAAGGAGAAAATTAGGATACTAGTATTTAGTTTTTTTTTGTTTTGATCAGTTTTGATGAATAAATAATTTGGTGGATAAAAATTCAAGGTTTTGCAAAAAAATTTTCAAGTTCACTCCAGAAAAGCACTTGAATGTTGTCGGATATGAATATATTAGTGGCAGCGAGAGAGATGACAGTATCAACATTATACGATCTTTTTGATTCATTAAGATACTTTGAAACACTGGAAATTTCTATAATATTTCAGCCTTTTCAGTGATTTTCCATGTAAAAAAGCGTTGTTATGATCTATATTGACAATCAATTTAAATTCTCAGTGGGTTTAAAAATCATTATTTTGCGTTTATGAATAAGGTAATATCAATCTCTAAATATATAACCAACAGTAGCGGTGTACATAGCTGTGTCCATAGTAAATAAAACTGTACAAATATACACACTGTAAGTACGCATGCGTAATGACATGACATAAATTGATCGAGGTTATTTACCGTCCAGAAAGTCCGGATAGAAAAACCCTGTGCCCGAAGTCTTGCTGTTGTTGTTGTTGTTGTCGTCGTCGTTTTTGTTGTTGTTGTTGTTGTTGTTGTGGTTGTGGTTGTGCTGTTGTTGTTGTTGTTGTCGTCGTCGTTTTTGTTGTTGTTGTTGTTGTTGTTGTGGTTGTGGTTGTTGTTGTTGTTGTGACTGTTTAGCAATTCGTTATCCCAGGATACCGGACCTTGGTCGGCAAAAATTGTAAAGACTGTCCGTTGATGCAACCAATGAGAGCGCGCGATTTTTAGGATACCTGATTGAAAGGAAAAAAAATTCTGCACACAATCGTTTTTATCTTCTTGTTTGTATTTCACAAACCCTTGAAAATCCCAAAGATTGAATAATTTTTGTTAAGTACTTTTGTACTCTTAATTCGATCCACTTAAAGGCTTACAACTTTCCTAATTGCTTATTAGCGATTTTTAATTAAGCAATAGAATACAGTTTTTAAAATAGAAAGTAATCAAGCAAATTTGTTTAAGCGGTAGGTCTTGTTACGATTACGGTTGCTAGATAAACAGCAACATTCACTTATTTTTAGAAATAAAACATGTTTCTTTAACCCAAACATGTTTTTTAATCCAAACATTCACTAGCCGTTCAGGAGTTAGAGGAGTCATTCAATGATTGGAAACTGGTTTCAAAAATGAGTAACCTGAGAATCAGGCCTTCGGGGGCGAGTTTTTAATTTTAGACTAATTAGCAAAAAGCATATGTCATTTGAGAGAGCATCTCAATATTAGTGAGCCTGGCAGATTTGAACATGTTTAAATGAAAAGAATCAGAATTGCAAGCTTTCAGAAGTGTCATGAAAATTTTACAAATAGATGTATTGGTTGATACCAGGGACTGTTATGATAATGGCTAAATAAATGTTTAGCTAATAAAGATCGTGGAGATGGGTAAGAAAAGAGTTTACTGTTTGATAATAAAACTGTGTATGTATAACACGAACGACATGTCTAACTCCCAAAGGAAATGTCAAATACACAAGCCAAATAAAATGACACGTCATAGATAAATATAACAAGATGCTAACGAGAAGTCACGTTCACTGATCATGACTAATGCATGTGAATCAGTAGATGATAAGGTAGTAAAAAGTAAAAAAATAGTGCAATAAGAGAATTCTTTGAAGAATAAAAAAATAACAAAAATAAGAATCACACTTAACCAATTATCTCTGAATTATATTTTCATTATGTTTGCAGTGTTTTATGATAGCGTAGGTCGCTAGGCAACCATTCAATCTACGCCGAAAAACTGTCAGCTTTCGATAGTTCTATAAAAATTACTTGTACATCTCAAGAAAACATTAAATCGATTGCATTACTTTTTCTCATGGCTGCAAGTGGGTTTGCTTGCTTTCACTAGCGACGGAATCGGAGTCGCAACCGATTCTGACGAAATGAAAAATCAGAAAACGGAGTCGTAATCGGAGTGGAAGCGCTTAGGAACTTGCAGTTTAGAGCACGAACTGCTTCCGACTCTGACTACTACGATTCCGATTCAAGGCAAGTGAAAACCAGCGTTAATTACAGTTTTCTCTGTAGAGATAGCTATTCCCCCAATTATTTTTTAATTAAATCGTGTGGTTTGCGCCTCAAAGGACGATATCAGTCTTTTATTAACATTAAGCAATCTTTTTTTTTTCCAGTTCAGAATTTCCAAGCTTTGTTACGACTGCAGAGCCATGTATTCAGCTTTCCTTTCGGCTTCTACCAAATCTGGCCTGTGGCCGAGACAAACAAACATTTTTAATAAGGTATAAACAGCAAAATGATATTCAATGTCACCTGCTAAAATTAATTTTTTTTTGAAATGAAAATCTACTCGCCTTAATAAGAGATGGCTTCAAAATTTGATATCCCTTTTCTATAGGTCCTTTTGTACTTTTTGTGCTTGAATACTGATTAGTTGAGGTAAAACTTAACGATCATAACGGGGGAAAATCCACGCTTTTGGACTTTTAATTGCATAATCGAGCGACAAAAAGTCACGGTTATAAAAATTATTATTACCTAAGCACGCTAACCTGGATAAAAAAGAAAAGAAAAAAAGAAAGAAAGAAAAAAAGAAAAAGAAAAAAACGAAAAACGGAGCTTTTTAATCAATGACAATTGAATGGAAATGAAAGGACTTAAATTCATTTCAAATGAAATCTGCAATTAGCTGGTGTTTATAATATATGTGCTCAAATACAAGAAACATAACCATAGGAACCGCAAGGGCCAGTAAGCACCGTCATTGGTAGAACATTTGTCATCTTCGTGTTAATTCGGACAAGAAATTCCGCCCCGACTGAATTTCAACTTTGACTCGTAAGGTGATTTAGTACATGCATGGATGTTTGTCAAAGATGGTATATAGTCGCCCTAAACTCACCGTTGAGATAAAGATTTGAAACACAGAAAGGTTTAACCACTCTTATCTGTGGACCGAGAAAACGTGTTGCACTGTCAACAGAATAAGAAAATCCTTTGATATCAACTGAGTGGGCATCGTTTCAGCTGCGCTACGAATTGTCGTGTCCGATTCAGGTCATTTATATCAAGATAAAAGGCTAGCTCTCGAACTGTAGTATCCTCAAAACCACGAAACGCAGAACAACAACTGTTTGAGCATATGAACGTAACATAAAGAGATTAAGATGAACAGTACATGGGACAGCCTGAGCAGACTTGATTACGAACTCAAATCAAGAACGACCGCCCTCAAGGTTTTTGAGAGCACCGTTTATTCTTTTTTCTTTTTTAGTGCAGTTGTTGGAAACCTACTTACAATATATGTGGTCTGGAAATCTAAATCACTGCGGACCATACCCAATGTCTTTGTAGTTTCTCTAGCATTGTCGGATCTTGGTATGGGAATTCTCTCGATGCATTTACTCCTCACAGTTCTCATCACTTCCGAATGGACCTTTGGGGACATGGTGTGTCAGTATCAAGGCTTCGTCTCGGTTTTAATGGCAGCAACCTCGACCCAAACCTTGGCTTGGATGGCAGTGAATCGATTCTACAGTGTCGTTAAACCCCAAAAATATCGAACGCGTTTCACTCGCAGAAACACAATTTTCATTACAGCATCGATATGGAGTCTCTCCTTATTTGCACCAATTCCCTATCTTGCCTCCGGACAGCGATTTCTGTTCAATCCTGGCAAATTATTTTGTTACGTAGTGGTTGATTCTGGTTGGTTTACGGTGTTCCTTGTTACAATCTTCGTTGCCTTTCCTTCCAGCGTCATATTCTTCTGTTACGTGCGCGTGTTTCAAGCCGTTCAACAACACAACAAGAAAGTCCTCCATTCTAGAGAGAAGACTCTTAGTGTACAAGATATTAAAATTGCACGAACGCTGTTTGTAATCGTGGTTGTTTTCATGATATGTTGGACTCCTGTCTTGATAATGGACTTTATCGATACGATACGCGGAGACTACAGCCTTCCTCGAGGGGCCTATACTTGTTACACTTTTCTTGCAACATTTAGCAGTTCCATTAACCCAGTCATATATGGAATCATGAATCCTAAATTTAGGAAAGAATATCTACGAGTTCTGCTATGCAAAGCGATTCGGGGCGTACAAGTAGAGACAACAGCTGTGAGTGCTGCACAGCGCACAAAAGAATTGGTATAGAATTAACACTTACAAAATGAAATTACTGAAAACGTTTCTCAATGAATACGTAAGTAAAGGAAAATGCATATAAAGGCGGCTGGACAAATTGATAAATGATTACTTGTAAATGCATTTCAACTCTTGAGATAGGCACAAAGACATGATAACGGACAAGCTTTGATTGAACTGTGACTCTTAACACAAGTCATGCAATCATGAACTAAAACTATTAGATATTCCTTTCAAAATTTATTTGTTATATTGTTGCTATAATTTAATAATAATTTGAGCAAGATTCAAGAGAACTCGTACTTAATAGAACTCGTATTTAACTGAAGAACGATTACTTGTTATTGTCAATAATAATGTCGCAAAGACTCACGTTTTCAGGTGTAAATAATATTATAGTGAATGTGGTAGTGATTTGTCCATTTATATACATGCCTTGCTGATGTTGCTGAGGAATTATTGGCTGACGTTTGCGTCCCAGAAAGTAAAGATAAAAATGATGATAATGAGATTAAAATCTAACCTCTAAATATGCCGACTCAAATTTATTAAACGTCTTACTTTATATATAGTTACTAAAATAAATAAAACAATAAAAATACATAATTTCATTCTCTTGAATGTAGGAAGACTCCTAAGACACTTGTTATCAGAGTTAAGCTATTAGTCATTACTTAGTTTCGGGCGTTCTATGATTCATTTTTTCTCATTCTTTCATTTGTATTTGTATGCATCACCAACAGCATAAGTTGAACTAGGAAACATTTAAAATCATTTGCTTTTCTTTTCAGTTCGAAGAAAGACCTTTTTAAATGAAAAATTATGCAGATATATTTCAATTAAAAATAGTAAAATTGTTAGCAAATTAACAACTCAATTGGTAATAATACAAATGACAATTAAACATGCACGTGAAACAGAGCACCAGAATCTGGCAAAGACGTACATTATTAGCCGAGATGCAGGTGCTGAACTGTGAAAAATTGCTTGATAAAATGCTAAAGTACATTTCTCAGACCTTTACAATGTAGCTAGTGTTTTTTCACTAAGCGAATTTATCAAGTAACTATGCCTTTTTCGAAAATGGTTTTCAAATCCAACCTGAGACGATAGGCTTTAGGCGATAAGCGCGATAGGAAATACCTCATTTCAAGGTCCAAGAATAGCGCGATTGACTCTGTGTTCTTTGTTATGACCATTTTAATCAAGAACACGAAGGCTAGTTTTCAAATGTTTTGTATTGTTTGAAGTCGACGAAAGCATGTTTTAAAGCCTCGATGACTTCTCATTTTTCCCAATTAGCACCTTCTGGCATTAATTTTTTTTAAACAGTTTTTCTGTTTTCCAAACGCATGAAATAATTTGGCTGTGCTGATAGTTAGAAGAATCAGTGAGAGGCATCGAGAACCGCAAATCTGTCGTTGGGATGAGTTTTTTCGAGGAACATTTTTTTTCAGAAGGAAGTGCGAAGTCGACCGAATAAATAAATTTATCCTTGAAATTTCCAAATTTAGGGAAAAGCAATAATTCCCTGGGTTACGTTTGAGCAGGTGTGCTAACATGCTCCTACAATCTTTCATTCTAGTTATAATGAGAGCTTGTGGATTATATATTGCTATTACTAGGAAGTTAAACTGGCCATTTACTGACCGACCTGTCTAACGAATCAATTGAAAGTGTTATTAAGTAGGATGGATGGCTTACATTGCACGATTTGATTACAAACGAAGTTGAGCAAATGTTATTATTAATCCGAGTCAGTGTGAATGCTGTCATGGAACCACCGCCAACATTGTTGACAAACGTTATAACACCCTCGCCATTCATTTTTCATAGAGTCTTTCTTTCTTTCTCATTTCCTTAAAGTGCCTATCACCCTTTTGACAATATTCACAGTATTGATTCTACATAGGGTAAGATGTGAAATAACACGAAAATATTTCATAGTTTGAGTGCGGCTTCTTGAAATTATAAAGGTTTTTCCATGCCATATGCTAATGCTATGACGTATGAGGAGTAATCATTTAATATACAAAACATTACTGGCACACATAAATAAAATTTGAAATACGTCATTGATTGCAACTTAGTTTTCACATAGAAGCCGGTGTTTCGAATTACGAGGAACAACAAATAACCATAAATACCTCCTCATACGTCACAACATTAGCATATGGCATGGAAAAATCAACACTGAGAGTATTGTCAGAAGGGTGATAGGCACTTTAAGAGATATTGGGCTGAATTAAACTATTTATTCCAAATCCTTGGATAATGTCCCTTAATTTTCAATCACCAAGCAAGCTTCTGTAGAGACTAGATAATAACCTAACAAAAATTGTACATGAATATTACTCCATTAACGTTTTTGATTGGTCGAGACAAATTTCGAGTCGCATAAATAGTTTTTCTACTTAATTTGGAACTTTCTTGCCACTGCTAAAGAAATTAAGTTGAGCATTTACATGATGCAATTTCCAAAGTACTCGTGTTCCCCTCTGTACGGGCGCCACAGGACGAACGTTTATCGTTTATCCTTCTGGTTCTAAACAGCTGTCTAGAATTATTTACAAGGAAAAATATAATCAGTTCAGTTAAAATGAAGCAAAAGGTGAACAGTACGAAAGTTATCGCAAACAACATATTTTGACCGACACTACAAACCTTGATGACTAAAATTATGGAATAGCTCAATTTCTGTAAAGCAACCTTAGCGATGATGGTATCCTCAATAAAGATAACCCTTTTTATTCTAAAGTGGATAAGTGATCCGGACAACAGAAAGGACATATACTTCAGGTAGAAATTTAATATGTGGCTGCTCTGTCATCTAATGTTTGCTCGGCTTGCGAGGCAATTGACAGTGCTATTCTCGTAGACTAGTCGTACACTCGTCTACTGAACCTTTTACTCGTTTTTATTCTCACATGAGAGAAAAAAGGAAAGACTTATCCCTAGTAGCTTTACACCTTTATAATGCTACATAATCTCATAAGAGAATTTATTTAAGACAAAATACTAATTAACTCATTATTACTATCTTGAATCCCTAAGTGCATCAGGATATGATCCATTTTGTTATCACACAGGCGGACTGATGAATATCACCAGTGTTAGACTAGTTCCCGCGTATGATCTAGCTACTGATAATGTTCTTGGTAAACATTAACTTTTATTTACCAAGTAATGTCAATAATAAATTTATTAAGTGGGATTTAGTGGATGTGGGATCGTTTTATATGCCGCATGAAATTAATTATGATGCATTTTATGGGTATATTGTCAAATGAAGCAAAGAAACGACAAGAAGTAAATAATTTCGTTGCACTGAACTAGATCTTTGAAATAAGTATCAGCTCAGTAAAATGTGCGATGATAAATGTACCTGATAAATGATCCGCCACAAACGTAACGGAGAACTAATTTTTAAACTAGAAACTAAATTTACATTTCGTGATATTTTGTATTTTTTATATAAATAGAATATTGTTATGAACAGTGTGGAAATTAAATATATAAATCAAAAACTAAAGGTTTGTGACTAAACAACACACGAGTTATATTTACCCCAAGCATAGTTAATTGAGGGGACCTCAATTAACTATGCCCCAAGTAACGAATAATTTACAAACAAATAATTAAAGTATAAACATTTAAACCATAGGCAAAAAAGGTTACTGCTGCAGTTGGCTATAAAATAAATCGATGCGTCATTGAGAAACTGAATTAATGCTAACATCTGTTAATAGCCAGGAAGAAAGATAAGGGAAGGAGACATGTAAAGATATATGTATATTAATCAGATATGTTAATGAGAAATAGAAGAACGGCAGGTGTACGCGTAAAATCCGCTAAGTAAATATCTACGAATGAGACGAGAAGAATATATAACTGATAGATAAATCTTGCAACTAGAGATAAACGAAAATAGGGTAAAGAACTTGGAAAATTGAATCAGCTCTCACGACTTTGTCCGAACATAGGAAAAACATAAAAGATTTTGAGGTTGTTTTTTTAGTCAAGAACCTGCCTCGGTTAATGGTCTTAATCACAGTGATATCACAGTCTCATCTCGTAAAAACTTCAATTTTCAAGAAAAGAAAAGAAAACCTTTGAAAGTACACCTCCATCATGAACAAGTCCTTTGATTCCCTGGAGATATATTCTGTTGATTTAGCCAGTCGATCATTAGGTCTGATGATATTTGAAATCACTTCGTTTGCTGTTCTACAATTCATGACCATCACAGGCAACGCTTTAACAATGTACATCATCTGGAAAGCACCAAAACTTCGCTCAACCTCAAATTATTTTATAGCTTGCCTCGCTATTTCTGACCTAGGAATGGGCATTCTTTCAGAACATTTGTTGCTTGCAACACTAATAGTATCAAGATGGCCGTTTAACGAAGCGGTCTGCCAGTATCAAGGAATTGTTGCCATAACAATGGCTGCTGCGTCAACTCAAACACTCGCCTGGACAGCCTTGAATCGTTACTTTAAAATCGTGAAAACAAAATATTACACTAAGGTTTTTACCAAGTGGAAGCTGATTGCGATTCTGTCATTTACCTGGATCTCTTCGATCCTAGCGAACTGCCCGTACCTTTTAGCTGGATACAAGTTCGTTTTCCACCCAGGAAAGTTCTTCTGTTACTTGACGTTAGATGTGACTTGGTTTACTGCTTTTTTGGTTTCCATTTATGTGGGAATTCCCTCAGCTGTCATCGTGTTTTGCTATTTCAAAGTATTTCAGACTGTCAGAAGACATAATTCTAACATCTCGAAAACCAGAGCAACAGGTGTCCTGAGTGTTGAGGAACTGAAAGTCACTCGTACTCTTTTCCTAATCGTGGTTGTGTTTATGGGCTGTTGGACACCGATACTGATTATGGACTTGATTGATACTGTCCGTGGAAGATGGTCTCTATCCCGTTCAGCATACGCTGCCTACACCTTCCTTGGGACAATGAGCTCTGCTGTAAATCCTTTGATATATGCATTTGGTAATCATGCTTTTAAAGAGGAATATAGGAAAGTTTTAAACTTTTCATGGGGGTCGGTAAGGAAGATGTTTTGCTGGGTTAGGAACGGAGCACATGTTGGTAGTGTAAGATCTTTAGCAATTGAACAACCAAGACATGTCRACGTTAACAAAAACATTTCAATTAAAGTCCAAAAAGTAAACGACATAAAAGAAGTTTGTCATGGGCAACAGGAGAAGTTATCAGTTGAGCTTAACTTGTAGCGTATCTTTTGTAAGGAAGAAAACACTTACAGTACTGACAGAAAGACAGCACTTGAAACTCCAAAGTAAAAGAAACCGGTAATTATCATTTCTAAAGCACTTGACAATAGAGAATATTGCTAGGTTTTAATCACTCAGCTGGTCAAAGTCTTTGAATCTCATTATCTGCCTTAAAGTGTGGTCAAACACTGACTCATCACCATGTATTGTCAACCAGAAAGAATTCTATTAAAACTTTTTATTCAGCTGAGAACATTCTGCTTGAAAAAGGACATGCATGACGTCGAGGAAGTGAAATAAGGCAATTAGGTGGTGCATTTAATAATTCATTTCTAATTGTGTTTCATTTAGCGTCATTTCATTTGTCTCATGCGGAATGTTCATGAGCTGAAAATTTAGGCAATATAGAATGACAATATAATTTGAACACAAAAATCAGAATAAAGTAAAATAATAACGTTTTATAGATTTCAGCTAGATATCATAATGAATAGAACTATTTAAACAATGCTGAAAAATTAATAAAAGATTTGTCGCTATTTAGTATTGCATTTTGAAGAATGATGATATTTTTTCATGGATTTATTGTGCACTTTATCTTGAATTATAGTCAAATATATTTTAAGGGTCATTTGATTTTAAAGTGTTTTTCCTAACGACGCAAGTGTGCTGTCAAAAATGAACAAAAAAGGCCGACGTCAATGTTTGTCCACTCCAGTGAACCGTCAATTAAATTTATTTACGCAAGTGATAGCTTCACATTCGTTCCTGTGTGAGTCAAGCAACGATTTAATTCCAACTCATATCTACTCATATCTACTCATATCGGGCTCAATAAAAGTAAACAATAATCCAAGGTAGGTATTCACAACGGATATATAGAGTGAATATGATAGTCAGCAATTAATGTTCTATTGATATAGTAGAAAGCGTATGCACAACTATTAAAGGTATGGTATTTAATAACCTTCAATGATGAAGTAGCTATGATATGTTATAACCTTCAATGATGAGTAGGTAGCTTTAGGACGAAAATCATTTTAATATTGAAAATCGTTTTCAAACGCTTTTTAAAGAGACTTTCCGTTTAAAAAGAATGTGATTAAGATGTATTTGTTATAACGAGATGGAGATTGTAATCACACTTTTCCTATTAAAGTATTTATACATGTACCGCGTACGGTAACGTTTAGATATTACCTTGATCACTAGCATTTATTCTTTATTTATGTACACTGAAAGCCTATTCTCTTGGTGCTTATGACTATATACTGATTTAAAATAAGATAAATAAATAATAAAATAGTGAAAAAATTAAGAGACGAAAATGATGATATGATAATATGATTCACTTTATCCTTCACCATTTTCATTTACCCTATAACGCATCCTTTTACTGAAACTGTTTTTTCCGCATTAAAATACAGACTATCTGAATCAGACGGATGAACGGAACTTGTCTCAATGCAAACGATATGTCGTTACCGCAATGAAGTCAGAATATTGGCCTTTTTATTGGTTATTAAGTCATTTCCGGGTGTACTCACGTTTTTGTCCACAATGCTTACTCTTGCCTGCTTCAATCGATAATTTTAGCCTGCAAGTTGTTACATGTTTACTAATATAATTTTTTTTTGTTATATTGAGCCTAAATAACGAAAGATCAGATTGGAAACAACAATGAACAAGTCCCTGGATGCACTTGAGAGGTTTTCCATCGAGTTTCAAAATCGACCATTGGGTCTGGTGATATTTGAAAGCATGGCATTTGCTGTTCTCTACTTTATTGCCATCACTGGACATACATTAACCTTGTACGCTATCTGGAAGTCACCAAAGCTTCGTACGATTTCCAATTATTTTGTAGCTTGTCTTTCTATTTCCGACCTAGGAATGGCCATTCTTGTCATGCATCTAGTTCTTGCGACACTAATAATGTCTAGATGGCCGTTCAATGAAGCGATCTGTCAATATCAAGGAATCGTAATCATTACAATGGCGGCTACGTCCATTCAGACACTTGCTTGGACAGCTGTAAACCGTTACTTTAGAGTAGTGGATACGTCGAGCTACTTCAAAGTATTCACCAAGAAAAACACTGTTTTAATGATGATATTTATTTGGATATCTTCGGCGTTGGCAACTTCTCCTTATCTTTTTTCGGGAAAAAAATTTGTATTCCATCCAGGTAAGTTCTTTTGCTACATGGATCTTGAAATCAAATGGTTTACGGCTGTCCTAGTGATAATGTACGTAGGAATTCCCTCATCGGTCGTCGTGATTTGCTATTTCAAAGTATTTCAGACTGTCAGAAGACATGAGTCCAACATATCGAAAACCAGAGCAACAGGTGCCCTGAGTGTTGAAGAACTAAAAGTCACTCGTACTCTTTTCATAACCGTGGTTGTGTTTATTGGCTGTTGGACACCGATACTGATTATGGACTTGATTGATACTGTCCGTGGAAGATGGTCTCTATCCCGTTCAGCATACGCAGCCTATACCTTCCTTGGGACGATGAGCTCTGCCGTCAATCCTTTTATTTATGGCCTCAATAATCCAAGGTTTAGGAAAGAGTACCTTAGAATTCTGTTGCGTCGACCGCCAGAACTTAGCGTGAACGTGCCCTCCTACCTTAAGAGACAAATGAGCCTGATTAATCGAAAAACATCTGCAACGGCACATTTGACTAGTGCCGCGCGCAGACTCCGAAATGATGAAAGCTGTCGAGGAAGTTCCGGCCGAATATAAAAAAGACTTCTAARAATAATTTTAAAGAATTATTTGCCGAAGACGAATTGAATATCGGGAAGATCGGGTGGAACATAGTACAATGGCTGGTCAAGTAGACTTGCAAATCCAATTGCTCTAACCTCCTCCGCAGGCATCTCCTTGGCTATTTTTGCTTCTTGGGCTTCCTGTGGCAAAAAGACAGAGGGGGAAGGGGGAGGAGAGTGCGAAATAGAAGAAGAAGAGGTGCCTGCCAAAAATGAACAACTAGCTGAAATTTCGCGCATGTTGATTGCGCATACCAAAAGATCCTAAGTATGAGAGGGTTGGGTGGATCTGTTCGAAGAAAATAATATAAGGGGCGATGTATAAGGAAAGTTTGTGTAGGGAAAGTTGCGTTGTTCAGTCTTGTTGAAAGTGTATTAGAAATCTTTGCCATCACATCTACAAAATATATAGTGACCAGGTACGCTGTGAATGCTGGAAGAGCGTTCGAAAAGCAAATTGAAGGGAGTTCTCCATACGAAGCAGCCCCGGGGGGGTACTATCCCCAACTTGGGTAGGGGTGTGCCGCCAGGACCTCAAAACCCTGACCCTATCCCAGACCTAAAAATAACATCCAAGACATGCAATATTTAAAAAATTAAACGAGTGAACTTACGAAGCAGCGCTCGTTACGAAGTTTTCGGTTCTTCAACCTCCTAATCATTCTACTTATGTTCACCGACCTGCGAACCTTTTAAGGTAAAAGCTTTTGGAACTCAAAAGTCAAGTTTTTGACTTCGCTAGAATTAATTTCTATCGCTAATGTGTGACTTGAATACTAAATATCTGTGAACAAATCCACCTTAAGTTCCATATAGGGCTCTATATGGAACTTAAGGTGGATTTGATTAACCATATTAACTCTGGACGGTTGAATATTACTGACGTAAGGAGCATCACGCGGTCGCGTTGTTGTTGGTATAGTACAAACAGAGTCAAGTACGGAACGGCCGTTAAAGAAGTAACGCTCATAGGCTATTCAAACCGTTTGACCTTTGGAATGAAAACGTCAACCACATTCGGTGTCCTAGTGCCCTTGTCCGTACACTTCGATTTTGGGCAGGCTACTCCTCTCGCTTTTTATCTCCCTCCCTAGTCCCCATTCCTCCTCTTCTCTCGTTTCTAGTTCTCTGCCTTAAAATGTAATACAGGGATCCCAACAGAGAATATAGAATATATGGAGTAGACTGCGGAGGAGGCTAAACTCGCTCTTTCCGCTGGGAGTTTGAAATTTGGGCTCAAAATTACAAAGAAAGCAGCCGAAACAAGCAAAGTGCCAAACAATTTGTTGAAATCTTTTGAAAGTCCTCGTTCAGAAATTAGGAATAGACAGGGAATATTAACCGAGACTCGAGTCTTCGAGCGGCGAAGTATGCAAATATTACCCGATATCCACTGAGCCTGAGGCAAACAATCGTTTTAGTATTCTTAACACAAGGGATTTTAATAAATAGCAGAGAGAGTTTTTAAAAAATTTTTATTTATACCTGCAAGCGGCACAAATTAACTCGACAAACGAGCGTGCGCGTGCGCAGTTTGCACCTGTGGATATAACATGATAAGACAAAAATTGTGACCAATGAGGGTACCGGATTTATAACATTCACTTGTATAAAAATACTACACTGGTTTATTGCCGGAGAGACATTGAATAGAATAGAATAATTTATTTAATGCCACTAACAGCTCCTCTACGAAAACTTTCAAACAACTTCTTCTTTACAAACACCACTTTTCCACACTTGACACTACATTTGACGTTGACAGTACCAGAACCTGGAAGACAGACTGTACTAAATGCCGCTCATACAATATCACCCGTTGCTCGTAGTTTTTTATAGATTTGTCAGTATTTTTCTGTTTTTAATTTTCTTATTAGTATTCAGTGTTTTTTTTCATTCCCTCAACTAGTATTTTCCTTAATTTATTTTTAAATGATTATTAGAGTGCAAATAATATAATCGTGAAACTTTAGTAATACTAAATAGCACAATTTTATGCAAATTCTATATTGTTTTCTATTGTTTAATTAGCACTATTTTATACTATTTAGTAATTAGTGTTTCNTTTTAGCTAGTTATCTCTTATTAAGTTGTCAGGCACTTCAGGGAACCCCAGGCTCGGGATATTGGGCGACCACTCCCCGTGTTAGTGTTATATTATATATATATATATATATATATATATAATATAACACTAACACGGGGAGTGGTCGCCCAATATCCCGAGCCTGGGGTTCCCTGAAGTGCCTGACAACTTAATAAGAGATAACTAGCTAAAARCTACTCTTTTCACGGTGTGAAATTTACCCTTCTATCATTACTGTGACAACTTAATAATTATTTTAAATACTATTAAAGATCTACATATATTACAGAAGGAAAAAAAAAGCAGTTATAGTTATCCAGCTAGATCAATTTATTAATATATTTTCAAAAAATAGGAATGGAGCACTTAGCTGCCAGTCAGTCGCTAGTTAGTCGCTAGTCAGTAGCTAGTTAGTCGCTAGTTAGTCGCTAGTCAGTCGCTAGTTAGTTGCTAGTTAGTCGCTAGTTAGCTGTTGCTAGTCAGTCTCTAGTCAGTCGCTAGTCAGCTGTTGGTAGTCAGTCGCTAGTCAATCGCTAGTCGTATGGTTGCCATACTTCGATTCGGTGTATGTGAAAAGGAGTTTTGTAAATACTAAGTATTATAGGAATTTTGTACTACGCTATGACTGCTGCTATTCATGTCATCAGGCTTTGCACGAAGTTTGAGCAAGTTAGAAATATATAAATGCTGGTCCATTTTTTTTTTGCTCATTCGAAAAAGATGATTAATGTTTACTCTAGGAGTCTATGTTCTAAAGTCTGCATATGAATGCAAGTTTGATAACTGACTCATAATCTACGTTATTCCCCATCTTCAATACTCGGTTTTAAGATCGTAATAATTAGCGTTCTCGAGATTTTAGTTCAGAGTTCTACCTATATAAATAGCGGCAGTTATTTTTTTGTATTTCTCTGCTAGCCTCACGCCCAAGTTGGTTTTGAAAGGACTTAATATATTAACCAAACTGGCACTGGCGTCTGAATGAATGCTGATTTAGTTTTCATTACCTTATATATTATTATGAATTTAACAAATTGTATGTAAATTTTCGCGTATAATGTAATTTACAATGGACAAAATTTTGTTAAAATTCGAGTTAATTTCGTGGAGCGTTATTTTCCTAAGAAAATACGTGTGGAAGACACATCAGTCTTGTGTAGCAATTAAATTAATCAAATTATTAAACGCCTCTATCATAACAAAACGAAGGAAACCTATAGCCTGCGTAGCGGAGATTTGGGTAGGGGGGAGGGGGATGAAGGGGAAGGAAACTGGGGATGAGTCCCTCCTCAAAGCGCCGCTACGCACGCTATTCTTGATACACTTGATATACATACTTGAAAGGCATTTCCTTAATGTCACTTATCTTAAAACCGGAATACAAAACTTCGAATGTGTAAATAATAATGAATGTACACTTCCCAAAGTGAGATCAAACATTGATGGTTCAATTCAAAATTCAAAGCAAGCACCCTCCTAAGGAGTATAACCTTCACCTCTCTTCTTCTGTCAAATTAAAAAAAAAACTTTCTACAAATTGAATTTTCGTGTGTACGGAGTTTACTTGTTCTAATTTTATCAGCTTTAATTCAGTTTTTTTGCCGTATGACCACCAGTGTCCCGTAACATTTAATCATCACGTACATTGGTAGCTAATCACATATCATTAAGATTAATTTCTATTTCAATATCAATTTCAATAAAATACTGCACTCGTTTCAGTTTTCTCTCCTCTCGCTTGTACACAGATCTTCTATTACTTTACTAGCAAGGTTGGGAGTTCGTTTTTTTTATTTCCTGACTACATATTGGTTCAGCTGGAACCACATATTTGACATCAACAGTTCGTCGAACGATTGATGAAGAAAAATAAGGGGGAAATGGTAGAACTGAAGGGAAAAAAGAAGAGAGAATGACGAGAAAAGTAAACGAAAAAGGGTTAATAAGTACCCGAGGAAAAAAACTGAGGAAAAACTGAAGAGAGAAAGAAAAGATTGAGGAATAAAKACGAAAAAAGAGAGTGAAAAAAGAAAAAAACGTTATTTCGTGAAAAACTTATTTTAGTATTTTTCTCCGAAGACTCGTATAGTATAGAATGTCCTAATGAGAAAGTCATGTTATCGTCGAACAAACCGACACGATCTGTAAGGTATTGGTTGTCGCTTTAGAGTTAGCAGCAGCAGCAGCTTCCACGTTTACCATCCTCGGAAGATTATTTCTGTTTCGATTTCTTTTGCAACACAGAATTTTCAGATACTCTTTCTTGAAAACAGGGTTCATGAATCCATATATGATCGGATTAGTCGCGCTGCTAACTACTGCGAGAAAGCTATAGCAGGTATACGCTTCTCTGCTCAGTGACCAAAACCCTCTGGAAGTGTCTATTAGGTCCATAATTAGAATCGGTGTCCAACAAATCATGTAGACTAAAAGAACAATAAACAGTGTCCTTGTAATTTTTATCTCTTCAACGTTCAGGTTGTTTTGTGTTCCTCGTGAATTCATAAAGCTGTTGTTGTGTTTTTTGACGACTTGAAAGACACGAAAGTAGCAGAATAAAGTGATATTAGTTGGTATTCCTACGTACAGTATCGCGACGAATGCGCTGTACCAGGCGACATCTATATGTGCGTAGCAGAAGTACTTGCCTGGATGAAAGATCATTCTGTGGCCTGCTAACAAATATGGAGTCAAAGATATGGTAGACAAAACCCAGCCTGAAGTGATGTACATGATGGTAGACCGCATTGTAAAGTACTTTCTATACTTATTGGTCCTGACCACACGGTAATATCGATTAACAGCAGTCCAAGTTAGACTCTGCACAGACGCAAGGCCCATCGTAACAGCTATAAAGCCTTCGTACTGACAAGCAATATCACTAAACGGCCAGTAGGAAAGAGAAAGGACAGCAAAGCACATAGGCATCGAGAGAACACCCATACCGATGTCAGAAAAAGCCAGAGACACAATGAAGAGGTTTGGGACTGTGCGTAGCTGGCGATTACTAAGAACTATGTACAGTGTCAAAGAATTACCTATCATGATGGCCAGCCATATAATGAAAAATGCTCCACTTTCGGCGACGGTTCTGGCAGTGCTACGGGACTGCAAGGCAGCGTACAGTTTCTCAAGTATTAACGAGTTATTCATCCCAGTCGTTGTCGGCCTCTTACCAACTCGAAGGGAATGTTTTACAGTATTTCGGAGCTCCTCAGTATGAATTTAATCTTTAGACAATTGTTCACACAGCGTCTGCAGCTTTTGGGTATCCTGTTATGACTTTTTTGCAGCTGATTGTATAAATTCGCTCTGTTTAAAGTGTCTTAAGCATTGTTATTAAAGTGGTGGTGAGAAATTTGTCCCTGTACGTTATTGAAAAGGACTTTCTCGTTTGGCGTATATATTTGTTCTTGAAATTGAAATGATCGGCAGGAAATAGAATTAATCTTAATTCATCCACAATTTATTGTCATCCTTTGGGAACTGAGTTATTAAACATTGGAAGCTGACGTTAATTTAAGTCAGTTTCCGTTCAGCATTGGTTATGATCAGAAACCTTGGGCAGGTGCATGTAAAACAAGAGTTGTTCTAGACGTACAAAAAAGAAAGAAAACTTGCTGGCTTATCTTAAAAACCTAACAAATTTAGCTTAGCAAGTTAATTGTGGTGTTACTAATCGACCTTAACAAACAATAACCAATTACTTCTGCCAAACACTTACAGGTTTCTATATCAATGGTAATTTTAAATTTAATACTTTTAAGTTTTAAAAAAGTATGGCCAGCGCTTTATAAGGTCATCAAAGGGAGCTAACTGTTAGAGAAAAAACTTTTGCTACATACTAGACTTTTTAAACTGTAAAAATGAAATGACAATGAAAAAATAAAGATAAGTGTCAATGGATGCTGCAAGGTGTTGTGAAATCGCTCTATAGTCTGTCATTTTTGTTTTGTTAAGAAAACATTACGTTTATGAATTTTAGTTATATAAACCGGCGTCTTAAATGAAAATTGGGACGCCCACTTGTACGCCAAGTATTGCCATAAGTTTGAATAAATGATCAGCAGTCTTCAGCAGTGATAAAATACTGGATAATGGAGGACGCTAGCAAAGAATCTAAGGTCGCGGTAAAAGAGAACAAAACCAATACCAGCTACGAATTTAATGCATGGTTGTGATGGTTTCCCTTGATGTCAGGCAAACAAAATTAACTATTATCAACAAGGCAAGGGTTTGTATAATTAGTGAAGCACAGGAATATTCACTATCGATCAGTCATATGTCTTCATCTTGTCTCCGCCGGGGTACTCTTGATTTTCATTAGTTTCCTCTACGAACATGAATATTTAGAGGGAACGGAGTACTATAGCGCATCTACTCGTTATTGCCTTTTTTATTACTACCTAACTCCTACCTAGCAGTATGCGTTTGTTATCGGCATTGTTTATCAGCTTCATGGTGCCAAGAGCGAGCCGCTCATTGTGAAGAGGGAGTATAAGTCATTAGACAAATTTTTGTTCCCGCAGACATGACCATGTTTTTATTGTTTCCCTGTGTTTCACTTTATCTTTTGCAAACCTTCTCACACACACAAGTAATCTTTTGTTTATTTTTTCCCACTTTTGTCTACTCTTTTTCACTAAATTTGAAGATTGCCTCTCAACTGACAATTCACATTCCCCATACACGATTATATTCATTTATGGATATCCCAGCAGGATAAATGAGGTTCTATTGAATTATTGATCATCTTTACAGCCATTAATCTTAGATCCAGAAATAACATGCTTCAAATTTGAATGAATTGTGAACATAATTATACAATACGATCGGCAAATCAATTGAGGCAAATCGACGTTGTAGAAACTGATATGGGTGGATGGGTGGAAGGATAAGAGATCACTTCCGGTATTTGTTATTACCGGTCAACGAAATATTGTTGCCCGCTAAGAGGCGTTGCCGGGGAAACATCGAAACTTGTTCACGTGATACCCTCTCGCCCAATCAGGGTGTGAGTAAAATGGAATTTGAGAAATGGTATAGGATGAATTCGATTAAGTATATTTTTAGAGTGTTTCAGTTTCTGTTTTATTCATTGTTTGCTCAGTGCTTGGTATCATCTTTAGGAGAGTTAAGTAAGGGATACCTTCCTGATGCTTTGTGTAGCATTCACCTTTTACAAACCCAAACAACTCAAGTCACAACTATTATAATTAAAGTCAAAGCAGAATCAATAAATTTATTATTTTTTTCAAAATGACCCCAAATTTGCCAGGGTAGATATCTTAACTATATGTCTTAATTATTCCTTATAATCTTTATCTATATCTTTTATTCACTCAGTATCATTTTAACATTTGTAGTATACCGTGGGAAATTCCCACGAGTTTTTAATATATAAAGAGCAATCTAAACTTGTAAAAGTAGACGAAGACGTAGAGACGAAGCAGAAACAACTAATGCCACTAATAAAATCAGTCACCCGGTACCTCTTGTACGAGTGTTCACACACCCTTGTCTATGTTGCCTTTAAGTAGCGCTACTTTTAATACACTCCCAGAGCAAAATTGTTTTCTGCTAAAGATATACATTTGCAGCCAATAACCCCTGAATTGTAGGTGCTTAAAGGTCAAATGCCGCACAGTACAAGAAACGTTTAGTTACTAAGCGAGAAATTAAATCTCTAGTATGATTTGAAGCCGGATGTGTTCTCAAGCAGGTGATACTTTTATTCGATGATAAAAGGGAACAGTTCTAGAGTTAACTCTCCATCTTTACACGACTTCTTTTTTTCCTGTCAGTATCTTTGAAGCATCCCTGACATGCAGCCTGATATAAAACGTCTATTTTAAAACATGTAACTATGGAAACTTCAAGTAAACAAACATYCATGTTTACGTTGAGGAACATTGTGTGCACTTGGTTGACGTAAAGCTGTTACTTCTTTGCCTTTGTTGGGCAGTTGATTAAATAATGCTGTAACAAGATGGTTTACTGTGTGCTATACATTAAAATATAGCTATAGCTATACACACCCTTCGGCTTATAGGTACTGTCTTTATCTACTTATTAATATACAATCTTTTCCTTTTTCCATTGCGTGATAAAAGGTAGTTCCTTTTTTGCAAATACTTTATTTTATTTTGATAGTCAACTAATTCTCTTTTTTTATCCCACAAATAATTCGCTTTTGATAGCTCAAATATGCGATTGGCTATTCTATTAGCACTGATACTGGCAGTCAACCTGCACTTTAAGGTAATACTTTCTCTCTCTATATGATGATGTGTCTTCTTGGTTCTTTTCTAATAAGCTTATCGACTGATTCCATTCTACGAAATTCAAAAATGATTTTAAGATCTAGCCTCAGTTAGGTTGTTGAACTGCTTAATTTACCAGACAGCAAGAAGTGCCGGTAATATCTTCATTCAAAGCATGAATAACTTCTAGAACAAATATCTCGATCATCTGGTGCAKGGCCCAGATAGATTGCCGTCAAACCGCCTATTCATAATTACCATCGAAAATGGGTTCTTAACGTTATGGATGTCTCTAATGATGGTTGAAAGCAATTGCATCATTTGCAACACACTGCATTAGTGCAATGTTTAAGATTTTTTTTTGTATTTTCTTTAAAGGAATGTGTTGCAGTTGGAGAGACGAACTTGAATCATATCAAGACAGTGTACAACAGATATATGAAAAGATCTTATGGCGACGTAAGCAAAGCTACTATTTGAATGCTCAAAACGACTGACATGTAAATTTTTACGGAAGTAGGAAAATCAGAGAATCAAGAGAAAGAATCGTGTTGAAAGGAACACAACAAAACATATAAAAAACACTCAACTCGCATACGTAGCTTAGCTGGAAATGAAACCCGACCCCAGGCTTGAACTTCACAGCGGTGAAATTATAAAAACAACGTCCTAGCGACGCATGCCACCCTTACACATATATTAGTAGAATAGGAATTATAACAATAAATGGCATTTTGGAATGATGTTAGCCAAAGTAAAAGTTACACTGTTCTATAGTGAGAATTACTTGTTATAGGGAACGTACTACGGCGAGTACCCTGTAGGTAAAGGCGCATGTACACTGGATCCTTTATCCCCATTGGCTACTCAGCCTGGATGGATAAGAGTAGCAACTGGTCAACCTAACTACCAGTCCTCCCTTGGTTGTGGTATGTGTGTAGAGATCCATGGCAAAGGAGATGGACTTGGACTCGATCCAATCAAGGGCACTGTGAAGGCTGTGGTGAATGATTTGTGCGAAGGATGCCCGAAGGAAGGTAATAAAGATTCTTTAACCTTCCCCTCCACCTACTCCGATAGATACGAGACTAACTATCATTATATCATTAAGGATCCATGGATCTTTACATCAATGGAGATGGACGGTGGAAAATTAGTTTTGTTGCTGTTGATTGCCCATCAGTGGCTGGCGAGGCGGGTAAAATCCAGTTTAGATTTCAGGGCAGCAATCCTTGGTACATCAAAGTACAAGTCAGAAACTCAAAGTAAGTGTGATACTATTTCATGACCGAAATACAGGGACTTCAAACTATGTCAACAGTTAAGTAATTATTATAAATATCAACAGAATTCCTACTGCTGGTTTAGAGGCGCTGATTGGTGGACGTTTCCATTGTCTCAAGCGATCAACAGATAATTTCTTTGTTGGAATGGGTCTTGGGAGGGTCTCCTTCCCTCTGAGGATTCGTTTAACTTCGATATCTGGAGAACAACTAGAGGCTTTTATACCTGACCTTAAAAACGACCTCTCATATCCTAGCAACATCCAATACTCGGGCATCAAAGTAGGTGGTAAGTGTGATATTCATTATGTCAAGGGAGCGGTCTTCTATGCCTATATACTATGTCTATATATAACGTCTAATGGTTGTGGTTTTCTTATATTTTTAGGTGGTCCATCTGGCATTCAGTGTTTTGGCCAAGGTGATAAGGCACCCTATCCTCCAGGTGGAATGAGTAAGTCCTCAAAATGCATCATCATCATATATTAACAAGACTTATCTAGCTGGATTTTTTAATAAATTTATTACTTTTGATTTTGCCTTATAGTGCCTGGACCTGTGCCAACAAGCGGTGGTAGTGGTGGTGGTAGTGGAGCTACAACAACCAAAGCACCGGTTACCCAAAGGCCTGTTACCCAGCCTCCCTCGACTCAGTCTCCCACGACGTCAGGAGGAGGATCGACTGGAACGGGTAGGTTGAATAGCATGATATTAAAATTAAATATCAGTCTGATATCTATATTAATTAACTCATTTTAATTTCCAAAGGATTCTGTCAGGGTAAGAAAAAAGGCGTTCCCCTGGCCGATCCAAATGACTGCCATGGCTTTATCATTTGTTCAGCTGGTCAACCGAACAAGTTTACATGTGGACCAGTGTTAAAGTTCAATCCTAATGCTAATGGTTGTGATCACCCACATAATGTCCAGTGCTAAGATTCTTGTACCCAATAAAACGTTAATGTTAGCAAGAATAGTAGATATTGTACTAAGAGAGCAGCGAAAGTGTAATGGGCCTTGATTAAAGCTGTAAAGTGAGAATATAAACCTAATCGTATCTATCACTCGTCCTTCTGTACTTTGTTTATTTGTAACACAGAATATACTGTTCGTAATTCCATTCAATTTTCACATGATTGAAAGTGATATAATGCGCAAAGCTATATACTGACATTCTTGTTTTTTCTTTGTCAACCCAAGTTGGTACAATTTAAATGACCCCTACAGGTTTTCGATCTCGGCAGACATCCGTAAATCTTTGAAGCTGTAATTAAGTTCGCTTTCAATTATCAAACCTGAAAATAACCAAACTGATGAAAAAGTTTGTTTTTACATTGTTTTTCAATAGCAGAAGTAGAATCATCTTCACGAGAAAGTAGGATTTCGAGCGGATGTCGCCAACCAAGTCGTTTTCATGACTTAGGCAAGTGTAATACTGTTCGGCTACTTGAACTTATACTACGAATGGTCAAAAATATACATTAACGAATACATCTCATTAACGAATACAAGGTAGAACGAAATGAAAAAATAACAGTGATTAGCAATTGCGAATAGAATATATATATATTTAGCAAAACCTATGAAAACGGAGTCATGTACAGAAATAGAGCCCAAAGATTCATTGGACAACAAATATTTCATGAAAGCAGTTTATGAACAAGGAGAGAAATGTAAAAAATTTATAAGACGAATGTGGAAAATCATATTGACAAAGAAAGCCGTAATATTCATCGTCAAATCGATACCTTTATCATGCCTGAAAAGAAAAGAAAAGAAAAGAAAATCAAGTAAAAAACTCAGTATAAATCATTTTCCGTGCTTTAGACTTAGTAGGCTTCGATCTTGAATTAGAGGATCCAATCCTCGTTTCATCCGCAAAACCCCTATATTGATATCCAACCACGAAAAAAATAAACAATGAAAGGCAGGCAATGAAATGCAATTGAACAGTATTTATTTAACTTATTTGCCTATGTTACATCCTATTGCACAATTAAGAGATCTATTAAGCATTCCGCCAGCTGCTCATTGTCCACATAATGCTGGACTAAACCAGTCAAGCTCGCAAAATGACCAATTATTTTCATTTCTTTTCAATACCGAATTGAATCATTATTGCATTTGAGAAAAGACAAAAATACTAAAATAAGTTGGAAGAAGTTGTGATAAAAGTAATGAATAAGCGTTTGTCACTCTGCCTTCACGATCGAGCATAAGCAAGTGTTTTTTTTAACGGAAAAACAGACAAATCGGCGATCGACAGTGCAAGTGCAAGTTTGTTCATGTTTCGGGCTCGACAATAGGAGTATAAAGTATAATGGAGGACAACTCGACATTGCCTGGGCCAAGTGACTTCGACAGATTGTTATCAGCCCTAAAATCCAGGGGATCTTTAGCTTTCTGGCTAGGATGCATTATATGGGCAATAATTGAAATCTTTATTCTTGTTGGCAATACTATCACTTTAAAAATAATTATTTGTAATCCAACTCTTCGAACGATTCCTAACTTTCTAATTGCTTCCTTAGCTATCTCAGATATTGGAYTGGGAGTCTTTTCTGGTCCACTTTGYTTGGGWGCTATAATGTTCTCTAAATGGCCTTTCAGCARCACCTTGTGCCAGTTCCAAGGAATGGCAGCCTTGACCTTCGCCTGTGCCTCGGTTGAAAATTTAGCYTTGATGGCCGTTAATCGATATTTCCGTGTCGTTAARACTACTAAATATAACAAATACTTTAAKAARCGCAAAACKCTATGCTATATTTGTAYTGTATGGATGAGTAGCCTAATAGCTTCGGTGTCGTATATTCTATCTGGCCGAGAATATGTCTTTCATCCAGGCAAGATGTTCTGTTATCTGCAAATTGATGATTATGTCTTTCTGCTACTAACTGTGACCTTTTACATTGCCTTTCCTGCTATGCTCATAACATTCTGTTACTATAAAGTTTATAAGACCATCCAAAAGCATAATAGATCAATGTCGAATTGGGGAAGTTCCTCCCAAAATCTGTCARTCCAGGAAATCAACATCACAARAACRCTTTCTCTRATCGTGGTGATGTTCAYTRCTTGTTGGCTGCCTGTTTTTGTCATGGATTTTATAGACATCATCAAATTAAGGTGGTCTCTGCCAAGAGAGGCATACGTGGTCTATACATTYCTTGYAGSAWCGAGCAGTTCTATAAATCCWGTGTTATATGGAATCATGAATCCAGTGTTTAGGAAGGAGTACCTTAAAACATTGACTTGTGGTTTACGATGCACGAGAAAACGAAACGTKTCACCAGAGRAGCYAGCAAATAAAGGAACAAATACTGCTATTAAGAGGATACAAGTCAAAGATATTACCCGTACTAAATAAATGTTGCTTACAAATGGACAATCTCAGAAAAGTTTGATTAATGTCTAGACAGCTAGGATGATGGGCCCTAAGGACAGTAACTTATCTTACATTAAAGACCCGAGGTCTAAAATCGTGCGGCTTATCACATAAAAGTAAAGATCCAATAAAAGAAAACTGCTAGCAATACAGTTCACGTACTTAGTACTTTTTGAAAAGCCTTTTCATTTTGTCTGGAATTGTTAAAGGTATACGGATGCACAAGCTTTCTTATGGTCAAAAGGGACGCTGAAACTTCACCGCTTAGGCCTGTTGTGATTTACTTAGGGCCTGGAGTTTGCACTGTTCTGACTGAGATCGAATTCGTATGTCTTCTAGAACATTTAAAGACCTTCAAGTACTCTCTTCTAAATGTTGGATTTATAATGCCATAGATGATTGGGTTGACACAATTAGACGAAGCTGCGCAAATAGTGTACGCAATGTAAGCATCGAATGGAAGAGATGAATATCCTCTGAATGTGTCAATTGAGTCTATGATAAAAACAGGTGTCCAGCTAACGATATAAAACAATACGATGAAGAACAACATACGGGTTATTTTGACTTCCTGTACATTGAGCGTGCTATTTTTAGCAGAGGAAAAGATCTGGGAGTTGTGCTTTCTGATGACTAAGTATACTCTAGTATAACAATAAACCATGATAAAAAAAGGGAATGATATAAACAGTATCACTGCAGTTCCGCTGAACCATGCGGCTTTGATATCCATGTAGCAAACGAGTTTGGCTGTCATGAAAAAAAATTGTTCGCCCGACCACAAGTAAATACTTGGAAACAAAATACCCACTAGCCAAACACATGCGATCATTATTGCTGTACGCCTGAACGCAAAATATTGAGGGTAAACACTGTGTCTAACAACATTGAAGAATCGATTGATCGAAGTAAGGGCGAGCGTCAAAGTCGATGTAATTGCAAGTAAAACAATCATAAAACCATGATACTGACAGACATGATAACCAAGTATCCAAGACGATTCGAGGATGACTATGGAACACAATGGTGCTACCATCTGATACTGCTAGTGAAATGATAAACATATTTGCTCGTTTCGTGCTCAGGACGGGGTTCTTGATCAGGATGTACAAAGTCATTCCATTGCCAAGAATAGTAGTGATCAAGTAAATGATGCCGATGACAAATATCAATGTCTTCCGGCTCTCGAGTTTCTTGTGCATCTCCTCATGTATATATGTAATTTTTCGTCACATGTGACTTAGTTTAAAGGTATTCTAGTTAGTTAGCCGGAATAAGTATGGATTTTCGACTGAATACTTCACCAAACACGATAAGTCTCTTTTATTTGAATTCATTTTTGACACCCACTTATTATCAAAAAATGATTTCATCATGAGAGGCCGATATTTAATCAAACTTTAAGATTAGTTGRCCAATCATATTTCGAATTTATTCATGGAAACATGCTTTGATTTACTCCAATGCGGCTAGAATGACATCATATGAAGAATAGACCACCTATATATATATGTAGGACACTTCTATTGCATTCAAAGATTTGTTTGCTCCATCTAAAAAAACATTAAAACAAAACAAGTTAAAAGAATTTAATTAATTCTCACCAACGAACTTAAAAATCTTAATCAATTTTTTTTCATCGTCAAGACTTGAATTAATTGCTTTTTACTCTATTCTTCGGGTTTGAATTGAAAAGAATAGTTGCAGCTGTGGATGGGATGTGTACTATAATGAAAAAACAAGATATCGTTTTTTGACTTCTTAAACTTAAAAATTCATTAAAATTTGATATCGATTAAAAAATGGGTTTCACCTGAAATATATTAACCAGTGGTCTGATATCAGAACAATTCTATACTTCTCATATCCGTCTTATTTGTCATCTTTAGTATTCCAGTCACTTTCATTCGGTGGCGAAAATATCTGTTTTTCCTAGCTCCGAACAAACACTAAGTTTTTTTAACTAAAATTAGTAAACGACAAATAGGTAGCCATGTTTTTCATACACTCCCTACAATTAGTAAGCAACCAATTTAAAATTTGTTATTTGATCTTTAAATGATTCGTATAGTCATCGGCGGCTCTTAAAAAATCGGAATCCTATTCCTTTAATTTCAAGATTTCAAATTAATTGCTGCGGACGAAGAAGGGTGGTAAGCAGGAGGCTATGTCACAAGACTGAATTGGACTCAGCGTATTATAGGGTCTGGATGGGATGGGAGGTCCACATGTCAGTTGCCAGTCAAAATTTCACTTATTTGTCTTTGACATTTGTCAGTTAAACTTCAGCCTTTTTATCAGTTAAAATTTATTGGTTTTTTGTCAGTTGTCAATAAACTTCGATGAAAACCGAAAGAAGACGTTAGGCCGGGTCGCGTTTGGACGATTCCCTGTTGTTCTGCATTATCAAAACACGTATATTAAAAACACATTCAAAGSTTCATCGTCTTCAAACCCGAATTTATTTGCTCACTTAGCCAGTAACGATTCCCTTGTTCTTCCTTTCCTTTAATTAGAGCAACTCGCTTCCCAACCTGATAAAAGGTAATGACCCATTCTCAGTTTGATAGGAATAATAGGGATCCATCGTTCCAAAATGATAATTGAAAAAGGTTCTGCTAGCAATCAGTTGGAAAGAACTGAAGGAAAGTAATTACTATTAAAACGCCTGTGCGAAAGTCCGAAAAGTCATTAAAGTATGTTATTTCTTTTACATACGTCGCATCATAATGTAAGTATCATAATATAACTTCAAAGAGAAGACTCAAGAATGACGGAAGTGCGAAGGTTAGAAAATATAGGTCACTAGGCTCTACAGAGACATATTAAGAAGATGATGAGAGGACGAAATATGATATCAGTTTGTAAATATTTGGACCATTTATAAACCTTAATAACCTCTAAACTAGCACAAGTTATGTGTTGTTAATTTCAATGAAATATCAGATAGTTGAAGTGATGAGGACAAAGAAAAATTTGAATCAGAGCGAAAGTGACAGACCGTTCTTAACCAATTTCATAAAAAATATATAAACACAAATATACTTAAAAAAGCCGGATTAAATTTATCAAGTCAAATGGACAAATTTGATTGCGAGCAATTGCCATGAGAGACGAACCCYGCCATGAATTTGGCAATGAATATGGCTATTTTTTATACTCTAATTCCTTGTACGACAGTGCAAAAATGACATGGACCTTTCTCAAGCAATCCCATTGAAATACATACTAAAATGCTCAGAAATAACTGAAGTTTATCTTGCTAGCTGGGTGGGCATCATTCCGCCATTGCAATATGGACGAAGAGTTACTATCATTATCATTGAAGTGTGACCCACGAAGTTCAATGTCTCGTCCTTAATACGATCAACTTATAAGGAAACGATCTTGACAAGGACTCTKTCAAACTTATCGAAACAAAATTTATATCAGAATAAAACTAAAGGACTATATTTTTATATGCTGAGTGAACACTGAAGTAGAAAAGCACTTCGAAGTTATTCAAAAAAAGAAACATGTAGGCAAATTGAAAGTTTTTTGGACATTTTAAAGCCTCTCAAAAGTTGTGGGAGTGGCTCTTCAAAACTGCTGACTATTTAACGTAACACTTTGTTTAATGTGGATTGTCGTTTTCTTGCGCATGTCAAACAGCATAGCTAATCCTATTATTGTCGTTAGGAATCTCGCACATAGAAATTAAGAAATCGGTAAAAATAAATGACAATGGTTTTGTTTGCGAAATCATAAAGACTTGTTTATGACTGTGTGATCGTTTTAGTATGTCTTTTACTCTATCTCTATCCACTGATCATCATTTCGTGGGGCATAAGTAAGTTCTGAACTCAATTACCTCAAATATACCATGCATCGTATATTAATTTTAACAAGTTTTCCAGTCCCGGGAATATTCTTTTTCTGTTTGACTAATTAAAAAAACTCTTGCGGCCATTCTAGCAGATTATTATTAACTTATCTTAGAACATTGGAGGAGGGCCAAAAGGCTCGAGTAATTAAAGGGAGTCAAGATAGCCTTCTAGTATCTTCGAATTATCCCAACTATTCACACCTGCTCTGTGTGGCTTAGATAGCTTTATAGTTGGTTAGAAAACTCATTAATAATTCATGAAGAAAACACAATAATAGAAATCATGACCATGAAGGTGATTTTATATCTGATAAAGATTCGTCTTCATTTGCATAAACTTTAACTTGGATTTTCTCTATCAAACTTGGTTCATTTCGTAAAAAAATCGGTACACAATGAGAACAAACATCATAAGTTTTCTAAGCCGTTCAATAATCTCGCAGATCGTGGTTTATCGGGTCTAAAACCACTCGGCTGCGCCTCGTGTTTTATACCCGATAAAACACTCCTGCTCGTTTATTAAACAGTACTTAAAATATTGCACTGGTATCGCAAAGGTCATGGGTTCGTATCCGTTAACATTTAAGTCTGCTGATTTTCAGGGGTTGTTTTTTGTGATTTTTCAATTATTAAGAAATAGTAAAGGCCCCATTCGGTTTTTATATATTCATATTGAGTCTCGATTTAATTTGAACAGAAACTTGTGAAACTTGAAAACTTTGAAACGTGTAACACTACAAACATGTTCCGGAATAGTCATATATGCAAAATAGGAGTTTTAATACCATATTTGGAATGATGAGTTTGGTCAAGATGACTGCTTCCCTTGCATATCAAACATCTCGCTAAATTTCCTTACTTTCAGAGGAGATTTACTGAATCTTCCAATAAAACATTTGGAATAACTGTCTTTAATTTAGTTTTCTTAATCCATCCTCTGAACAGCCTAAGGACAATCGTCCGTCATTGGTATTACGTGCATTGGTGCAGTTTTTGCTATGTGATACGGTTGACGTTCGAGCTGTCAATGACCTGTGCGCTTAGAATTGAGAAAATAATCTTAGTTTCAACATACTATATATGAGAAAATGGAACAAGTAAGGTCAATGTACGTTGACCTTCGCAGATAATAAAGTTCACTTTCTTTCTTTATTTTTTTTTGTAGTTTTAACCGTTTACAATGTAGTTAACATAAAAAATTAGCAATATGTTTAAAAGTGGTAAAATAACTATTTTGAATTGTAAAAGAATTGTCACACCCTTTTCTTCTGGCAACAAGTATAAGGGAAGTTTTTAAGGCAAATTATAGTCATCGGCACCGATTACCACTCAGTTTTCGAATTCCGGCTCAGTCCGTTTTGCAGCCAAAGTTGTTCAGATTTCCCTCTCGATGTTTCTTCTGCAGCAGCCACGTTTTCTCTTGACAGGCATCTTTTCTTGTTCCAGTGTCTGCAAACTAACCAACATAACAAGGTTTTGACTACTGCTCTGGTATGGTGTCTTATGACTGAGTGAAAATACTACGTGTGCGCAACCACCCAACCAAATCCGTACACTTTATGCACTGTATAATAATTCTTTATAGGGCATACATCTTTTAAATGGATAAAAAATATGTTCATAGCTGTCACAAAAACAACAAAGACAACAAATCGTGCGAATGAATTTCAGTTCTTAGAGGCTGAATAGGATAAAAAAAGTCGGCTTTAAAATTTTTCCATTAAATACAAACATATAAATAAATAAACACAGCTGATAAAGCAGCTATTCCAAGCTGTAGCTTACAAACAATTAAGTTGCAGTTGTTGTTTTACTCACTCGTGTAAATAAATCCAGCGTCGAAGCGGAATTTGACAGTCGTGGCTTGGGTGTCTTCGGAGCGGGGAAACTAAGAATAAAGGCTTGACTATTCTGGGGTACTTGTTGAAATGAAAGGAAAATAATCACTAAAGCTGACAATAAGAGCCCGCAACAACCTTTCATTATGAAACTAGATAAAAAGTGCCGGATAAAAATGTGTTATTTGGCCGTCAGGTATAGTTGAGTGACAACTGCATTTGTATTGTCGCGTTTATAAGTGTTTTCGCCGACCACCCGTTATGAATACTGCATCCGGACAAACCAAATCAATCACAAACTCTGTATGAACTCTTTGATAATCATTTTTTCAAAACCGTTGCAAACGCCCACTGCGATGAGCCTATAACTGCAAGACTTCACAGACTGCGAGACTTCATGATTGCTTGGTAAAATGACTAGAACAATAAAAGTAAGTAAAACCCTCAATTAAATACTGGAAAAGTTTTTTTTTTAAACACTAAAAATAAAAAATAAACTAAAAAAAACTACATGTGTTGGGTTCTCTAGCGACATCAGATTTGATAAACTTATTGTTTACCTGTTAATAAATTAAAATGACCTAGTAAATTCAGTTCTAATGGCTCGTACGCATATTTAAAAAAAATAAAACATCTGTGTACCTATGAGGCTATGCTTAGCCTGTGTACAGCCGCTTCCCACCCCTCCCCCCTTCGGGGATATGCTATGCCGTTGAATATAATAGCAGCTATAGTATCAGTATGAAACATGAAAGCATGAATGGCATGAAAGCACGGATCAAAAATAAATAAATAAATCAATGATGACAGCCAACAAACAAGGATCAGAAACCCTTATTTTTTTTGCTCAAAAATCACATTTAAGTTTTTTCCCGACTTATATTTTTACCTTTCACTTTTATCTATAAAATTGAGCTTTAGAACTGTGATTTTAACGTTTTTAGTCGTCAGTGTGACGAACTAAATCATAAAACTAAGGCCAGGGAGTTTAACATTGATAAAGAAATTAGTTTAGCGAATTAAGAAGAGATTGTAAGTTTTTTGAAAGAAATTTGATAAAAAAGATTATATTTTGATAACGACGTTTTTCATAAAGGAAATACCAAAATAAAGGCAGCCATATCATAAGAGTAGTTGTTTGGTTTAAATATAGTATTTTGAAATTTATATCTTCATAAGACGAGGTGGCCGAGTGGTTAAGGCGTTGGACTGCTAATCCAATGGGCTCTGCCCGCGTGGGTTCGAATCCCATCCTCGTCGTACATTTTTATTCTTTTTCAAAAAATTCCTTTTTTCTTAAAGATTTCAATATTCTTAATATTTCAAATTACTTATAACTATGAATATTTAAAACATCGAATTCAATTTACGCTAACAATACTATTTTTTAAAATTTTTTATAAATATAAACCCTAAGTTGATTTATCAATAATATTAATATTATTAATATTAATAATATTTAAACTTTCTTTTTCATCACTGATAGTAAATCTACAAAACTCTGTTAGATTTTCAATAATTATTACCTGACAAAAATAATTACGTACCACAGGGATCCCAGAAAWAAACATTTTGAAAACCACAGGAATCCCACGCACATTGTTTTTGTCCCTTCCTGTTCAATAAGGTTATGTTTGCGATAAAAAACTAAGCTTTGAGTGTCGAACAAAATATTTATTTATTTATCTATTTATTAAATGAAGTGTTTGAAGATAAAAAATGTCTGTGCCGTCTGGGTTGGTGCTTGTTGATTGTTGAGCACTATACAGGCTTTGCACCATCACGTGATGGCAGCCATGACAGAAGGCAGGAACAATTGAATCTATTCTAATCTGATTTACATGAGAAAGAATTCAGGGGAGAACGACTCTATCGTTGTGCCTCCTGTCATGGCTACCATCGCGTGACGGTGCATAGCCTCTAATTAAACGAGGTTAAGTGAAAAGAATAATCTTGATCGACTTAAATAATCGTTAAAGTGCTACTTCTAATCTTTCTTTCTTTCTTTCTTTCTTTCTTTCTTTCTTTCTTTCTTTCTTTNCTTTCTTTCTTTCTTTCTTTCTTTCTTTCTTTCTTTCTTTCTTTCTTTCTTTCTTTCTTTCTTTCTTTCTTTCTTTCTTCTGAGAATTTCTTTCTTCTGAAAATTTCTTTCTTTCTGAGAATTTCTTTCTTTCTGAGAATTTCTTGTGGATGAAAATAGAAGAATAAAGCGATTTACGGAAATCACGCGACGGGAATCTTTAAATAATTACTATCATAAATCTATTCTCGGATATCATATGTTTTTAATATTATCATGACTGCTTGATAAACAACCTACTTTTCGCAACGACATCCACTCACATGCAGTTACATTCAGTTCCCAAGTATTTCCCTCCAACATCCTAAGCTGTGATAAATACAATTCCCTTCCCTTATCGCTTTGTCACACAATCCCCTCGTTTTGGCTGACAGTGAATTTGTCCTATTGATTCTGTATATTTTATGGTAAAAATACATTATAAGGCACTTAAAGTTTAGTAGTCTAGCGTGATTGGTCCAGGGCGAGTGGCCCTCATATGGATGAGTGCTTTCTGCTCGAGTACTTGAAGATAGCTAGACTACTTTTGATCAGAGTTTTAAATACGTTAAGTATTGCATGGAAGAGATAGTGTTGTTTTTCCATCTGTGTTTCTGTAAATTATAATTATGGTGGCTCTAACAGTCTTGATGATGTCAGCGGACTAGTTTATAATTACGGGTTTTTACTTCCTATTTTGTTAATCCACTGCTCGACGGCGTTTTACGGCTTATTAATAACTAACTAGTACTGGTTAGGTTGAAGAGCAGATACCTAGTTCAGCGACTCCGAACCATACTCGAAATGCTCAAGACGTAAGGCAATTTGATATCCACTTTGGTAAGATATACCAGTGTATTTTTGTATTATATGTTAGTGTCATTGTTATCTTTTCATATCTAAATGATATTCTAATGCTTTGTTTACTGTATGTGATATATAGTTATTGATGGTTTCACTTACAGTGTGTTGCTGGTCCCTCTCACTGAGGGCACGAACGGTCTGTGGCAGTCGCTATTCGTGAATGAGAGCATTGAGACTGACAGTTTAATGAACACTACGAGAGGACTGAAACACATCGAAACCATCACTGAGGCGGATGAAGAAGAGGAAGAATATCAAAATCGTCATATCTCAAAAGAAAGAATTAATTCGCACCTGGGAAGTGGATTAGAAAAGTGGCAAAAAGCAATGGAGGAACAAGTCGGGAATGACGAACAAGACTGTATTTCTACAAGGTATTTATTGTAAACCCAACAAGGCTATTGATTTACTTATTGATATAACCATGGATGTATATTCTGCGGAATAATATTCGTAAATAAGCCGACAGAATAACGTTCATGGCTCATGAAAGAACATGGACGTTTGTTTACTGTGAGCAAACAATACTGATGAAAAAATTGTCTACCAAAAATTATAATTTTCAATTTGTATTTGGTCTTTGCAGTTTCATGATAATTGGTATTCTTTTTCTCAACATGACGCATTTGCATTGAGCTTAAAATGAAAGTCAAATCACATCTGACATTCAAATGATCGAATGGCTCCATATAAGCTTAAATAGCGCCTTTATTCTGTTTATAAATTACTAAAAAGGAAAAAATCGTAATCATAATCATTCTTTTAAAATTTACTGTTCAAAATTCTTTCTATTGCTTCACAGAAAGACTTTTTTGAGCTTTTTTTTTTACATTAACTGACTCCATTGCTTGTCGCCACATCTGCTTGCTTCAGATTTTCAAGCCTTGTTTGCTGGTGTACGAATATCTCTCACCCCTTGTGAATTAACTTGTTTACTTAAACCACAGCTTGTTCATCGCAAAGATACTTTTATACTCTACTAAAATCCACCCAAACTATCAAAAGAACGCAAAAAATGCACTAAAGAGGCTTGTCATGTTGATTCTAAAATAGTTGAGTACCTTGTACAAGGTTTAGAGTATCGTTTGATTAGATGTAATTGCACTGTTGACTCAAGAACAGACATTGGCACCCGAATGTGTCAAGAAGCAACTACTTAGTAGACATTTCATGCAATAAATATTATTAAGATTAGAAGGTTAGTTTTCTGTCGGATAAAAAAAAAAACTAAACTCAATAACTCGATCAGCAAAATAACTGTTTTTTTTCTGTTTTCACTACAAAGAGGCTAAGAAAGAGTTTCAGCTTCCCTAAGATTTAGACCCTAGAGTTCGTTGTGGTTGACCAGTTCTTACAATCTAAGTACAGCACTTGAAAGTAAAATATAAACAGGTATCATATGATGTTTATTATCGAGAAAGCAAAACTCGCGGGCTTTACAGCCAAGTATACCAATATTTTTTTGTTAAGTGGCGAGGTTTTTTTGAATATGGAATACTGTCAAACACTCTAGATAATTTAAGAAAGAGTAGTAAAAGGTTTAGTAGCTTTAGACCTACTTCCCCACTTTTAGCCTTTTAAAATATAATTCGGAAAAAAGCTGAGAGTTGGCCGTTCAAAATCATCACTAAACTTAAAGATAATCTATAGTTGACTATGATGACCGTCTGACTGATGTTCCAAAAACTCTGACAAAACTGAAGTTTAATACTGTAGAGAGAATAAGAGAAAAATATCAAATGCCCTTGGCAGGATTCGAACCCACGTCTTCGGTATTCTAGTCCGATGTGTTAACCACTACACTACAAGGACCAACCACGCTGGTAACGCAGCCAGAATATGAAATGTAGGGTATTCGTGAGGATCCCAGAGCGATATTTTTTCTCTAAAGATAAGTTGAACACCGTAAATATGTACGCAAAGAATAGACATAGTATAGTAGTAATAAATTATGCGTTCAATACTGCCGAGTTTAAGCCCTAAATTATTGTTTACTTGTTTTATAGTTAGGCTTTTATTACTATTTTAAATATTAATTGTGTTAACGAGGTTTTTCAAGAACCATTTGTATGTTTGTCACTGCTTTTAAGTCGGTTTTTAACTCGTGGATACGCGAATTGTAGAAACGAGTTATTGTTACATTTTCTGGCCACGCTAATCGAAGAGGGTCAGGCATGGCCACATCACACAAAAACTCAAATCCTACTGCACTAAGTGTCCAGAAATAATAGTTATATAATCAGTGAGCTTAGTCTGGAATTTTCATTGGAGAATTTTCTTTCAAAACCAGGAAGACATTTTTATTCCCTCAGCTTCTTAAAGGACCTTAAGTTGAACCATATAAGTTCCAAACTCTGACTCTGTTTTGATGTTCAAATCCCTCACACGAAGGAATTATTAATTACTATTAATTAACACACTTGTGCGAAGTTATTAAACAGTGGTTAAATGTTAGGTCGTTATGTATGCTATCGACATACCTTCACGGTTGGTCCACTGAGATAGTGACAATGAGGTATGGCTACAGGTTACCTGCTGTTTGTATGCTCGAATGACTCTTCCAATGCATGCGATTATTTCTTGTTTGTATGTATGGATATACGTACGTACTTGTCTAGCTCTCAGCGGAAATCTGCGTGCCAGACTTCATGATTGAGATGGTACGGTTGCGTTCAATTTAGATTCCATCACGCACATTCGTCATGTTTTGCTACACTTGTATTCAGCTCCGGAATACGTAGAGACAAAGCCATAGGAAAAAAACTCTGAATAAGAATGTAAAACGAGGGAAAAGAGGGAAAAAATAGAAAAGATAGATAGAAAAAAGTCAAAGTGACGGTCCCTGAAAAAATGGTTGAAGGAAAGAACTATAAGTGCTTGGGATATGGATGGATGGAGGATTTTTATTATCACCTTGAGTTCTTAATTTCATTAACCCACGCTTGCCGTTTTCGACGTGAACTATACAAAACTATAAACTAGCTTTACTTGAGATATGACACGGGTATTAAGAGAAGTTAAGAGTCTTAAGGAAAAAGCTTAGAATGTAAATGTACCACGATAAATATTTGTATAAACTTTACTTCAATGACAGACCTGCCACTAGAACGGAAACCAACGGTCGCTTGATGTTCTAAGATTAGTCTTTGAGTTCTATTGGAACAAAAGTTCTTTCATGGCCACCCTAGTCGGTATTTTCTTAACCCCCACCAAGATGATTGTGTATCGTGTTATATGCAAACATAATTACCTTTCTTTACATAATAGAGTTTTAATGAGTTTCTGACTTTAATTGTTTTCTTTCTGTGGACAAAACGTGCCATATGCACTCAAGTGATCAGCCCGCAGGTCAACTTGATCAGCGGTATGATCATCATTCAGGATGCGCATGCGCATGCTTTGTTAGTTTTTCAAGTTTGAAATCATCGAGTGCTCAAATTAAGCCGTGTCGGTGGCAGGGCGATACCACTTGCGACTACGCTGGAGATTTCTAGCCCGACCAATACCGCTATATCCCGGGAGGAATTTCCCAGTACACCATATTTAAGATGAAATTCTAAAGATTATACTTATGTGTCTCACGATTGTGGCAGTTAGGAGGACCGCGACTTTTCGACTGCTACTGACAGGCTTCATCAGGCGATTGTATAGACTGGGAGTGATATCAGTTCTTATACGGTATATAAGAAGAACACCTTCCAGTCTGCACCATCGCCTGATGAAGATTAGCAGTTTGCATTAGAATCGCAGTCTTTGCACCCGTGCCGTGGCACAATCGTGAGACAAATGAATAACTATACAATCTTTTCCATTTTCAGATTTGATTAAATTGTAGTTTTCTATTAAGAAGCTCAAAAAGGGGTACCGGTGCTGCACTGTTATTACCGTTATAYCAATGGGTCAATGAAAAATTATCAATCCTATCAGTTTGATATAAATTCCAAATCGCTCAAGATTTAAAAAGTAAGCCTAAAAAAGGGAGGCGAAAGAAGAACGTTTTCTTCACTCTTATCGCAAATAAGTCAAACAGTTAAAAACAAAAATACGCACTTTTTTTGCGATTTTGAAAAGCAAGCAAACTGACTAGTGACTACAGTGTTGATTTACATTTTGAGTAGATTTACATGGTAGTTATATTCACCCTGCTGGCAGAGCCTCCTTTAATTTCTCCTGAGCGAGAGATGAGCGAGAGCATGGAGAAGGTAAAAGGAATATTCTGCTCACGAGGTAACTTCTATGAAATGAGCCTCTATGGCGAGACATTCACTTATTTCGAGATCCTTTTAACGAGAAAAAAATCAATTTCGAGTCGGAACCTTGCAAACTTTTATTCCAGTCACGTTTCGCACATTGTTTTTTAATTACACGTGTCACGTACTAGTCAAAAAGCATAAAAGTTTTAAACCGTAAGACCTGCTTACACGTATCACGCTCTATATATTTAACTACTTCACGTATTACTGACGCACTCATTTTTGCCTTTTTAAACCCTCCGCCACCCTTAACTACCTGGTTTAGTAGCTCATTCGAAGAAAGATATGTAATGATGGCATCTGAAAACCCCATAAAACACTAGGATTGTTTGCAAAAAGGAAGCAGCAAGGCGGGCTCTTTTTCATTGCAGTTTGTATTTGAGATGCTATATGAATGAAGCAACATATTCCTTTGTGGATGAGTACATTTCGATGTGTAGATATGGTTTAGTACTCATGCTTCTCTATCACGTTTTCCTTAGAGAACAGGACCCTCACAGGATTTAAAACACGGTCATTTATATCATCAGGTATCATTGTATTTTTTAAAAATCTAGTTACTACTCCTTCTCCGTAGTCCAAAAGGAGCGGTGTCCAGACCAGCCATGGCTTATTAGCTAATCCCTTTCAACAATAACCAGTACATGCCAATGCTAATCTGGGCAATCTCTGGATAATCGCTGTTGTGCCAGGCAGTGTTAGAACAATCAGAAAGAATAGACTTATCAAAGTGCAAAGAAACGCGCCGGTCAGTTGAACATGGGCTTGAAGAATCTTAAGAAAGAATATAAGGGAATAGGAAAGAGAAATCTAAGGTGAGATGAGTCTTATTTTGAAGCTGTTACTCCAAGGAAAATGAAGTATCTTTGACCCGACGTCTGAAGTTCTGTCTAGTTGACGAATATAGTATTTCATGTATTGTTGATTTATACAAAAACTGATCGAAGAACCGCCTTTAATGAACTCTAATATAAAATTAACTAGACCAGAGTTAGTGCGTCGTTAGCACCAGTGTCAATCTTATTAGAGCACGTTTAATACTAACGTTCCGTATCTTGGACAAGCAATTAGTTTTGAACGGCAATCAAGTGTTATTACATATTGACACCTATTAATTATTGACCGRCACACAAAAGATGTTGAAAAAATAACTTATAAAATCCTTCTACCGTTAACCGACCTTGCCTGCCATGAAAGAGAACAGTGTTATACATCAGTACATTTTAAAAATGTTTACCAAAATAAATGTGTTTGACATATACTTTGTATAAAGCCGCAAAGAAATAGGGATAATTGGTGTTTACGATCGATCGATAGACTAGGCTCGGCTATGACTGATTGAGTGCCTTTGGAAGATGATAAAAGTGGCCTGGTGGTTGATGAAACATCTCTGATCTGTGATGATTATTTACAGGGTAATCACATTTATCCTGAAGCTATTAGACGGTACTTGTTTCTTTATTCCTTGCCAGATGATCTAGCCTCAGATTAGCACGTTAACACAAGATCGTGTAATTGACCTTACTGTTGCATGACGAAAGTGTAATTTAACCAAGTTAGATTTAGTAGTAGTGTGTCCACAGTTATACCAGTTCTTTGATTTGAAGAATATTCTTCCCTATTCTTCCCTTCCTTATTAGGAATAACTTAAAATTCATTCTTTTTTTACTTTTGAGACTCAGCTAGTTCAAATGATCACCATCTCCGTGGTCTGACGCATACATGGGACTGCCTAGTTATTTCTAACCATGCATAGCTGTATTGAAAAATAGCTAGACTCTTTTCATGATGTCGTCAGAGGGGATTAAAGGAATTCTAATCCGTATCGTACGTTAAGATGGATCGTGCGAACGCTACGAATCATTAAATAAGTTGTTTATTATTGTTATGTTGCTAACATCATGACGTCATGGGAGGTATTTATGTAAACATTGGTGTTGGAGTGACGGGTCAGTTTGAGTTGCTTTTGTCAAAGGCACTATGCTTTATTACACTTTTAAGAACGTGTCGCCCTCTAACAAAAATATAACAAATGAACATTCACGGTAAGCTAATATATATATTTTTGAATTGATCATGTCAGGTCGGGCTTTGGAAAATAGTATATTGCATGGTAAAAAGTCTTGATAAATGGAAAATATTTGGAAAGAAAACGAGGGCCATTCAGGAAACACTTAAGAATTGAAATTTTATTATTTATTGTTTAAGTTGTTTTATGAAAAAAGAACTTTTGATTGGAAGACTGCAAAGACTTGTTTCCGGCGCTTGAACGTCAAGAAGCCATTTTTCAAATTCTGCGGTTTCATGAATATATTTACGAAAGGAATTTTGAACGAGAGTATTTTTTATTGCCTTAGATCCAATCGTAGTTCTTAATTAATCGTAATGTTTTACGTCATCAGGTCTAGGACCCAAACTACTGAAGCACCAGTAATATTTGACCCAGACGGAATGAGGATTGTTCGAGGGACAACTTGTATTTCTAGTGAGTTTCGCCAGCGTTCTTACACCGATCCTACCGATTTACTGTGGGTATTTCGAAGAAGATGGAATATCATGTTGGATGAGAATGATAACGAGGATAACGAGTATGATAAAACATCAAATAAGAGGGATGAATGGTCAAATAAAGATGGAAAACAGCAATTGGATATGTACAAGATGGGCTGTGATGACGGAAAAGAGGTTAGTACTTGATGATACGATTGACGAGAACTTGACGTGCTCTAAGATTCACTTCTTTTACTGATAAAATCCAATTACTTATTTTGTTCTTATGACTCGTTAGTGTGATTTATTCACATTAAACTAAAGTCATGAAATGAACATATATGGACAGAGCTTTTTTTAGTAGCCGTTTTTAAGACAAGACGAACGCGAGAAAGACGCATAACAGCATCCGGGCAGCAGACTTACTTGTTTTTGCGAGATATGCTGCGAAGCACATCAAGTATCAAACCTGATCTTATTGGTGAAGATCCAATGAAGTTTTAATAAACAACTTAACCCAAATAAGGGCGCAATTTTAAAGCTAATAATAGATACATCAATTGGCTGTAATTAAAGTATTTGACTGCGAAATCTTTTTCAGTTTGCTTTTTGACTGTTCTTTTATAAGCTGGACAAACAGCTCATTAAAGATCGGAAATGAATCGTTCTTTAGTGATAATGAGGTGACAAATGTGGTGTGTGTTTACTTGACGTAATAAAGAACTGACAAACAACTTACCCTGTAAAGCAAGATTGCCTGTATAAAGCAGGTATATTTCATAAATAAGAATCCGCGGAAGCGAAGCAGAAGGTAGGCAAACCTTWAAAAAAAACTATTCAAAAATGAATGCGGGGCATGGTGTGGCTAGGAAAGTGAGTATGATCATTTAAGAGGTAAGTCAAATGATCGAAGAACGAATTCTATGTAACGGAAGTGATCAGAAGGCTACGATCTCCCCATGATGTCCTAGGAGCCGAGTTGCATTTGCTGGCAAAATCATCAGATTTTTCAGGCATTATGTTGTTTGCCACGATTCTAAATCATTTGTGGCTCCGGTGCATAATAATATTGCATATCCACCGCTGCTATTTTGTATTGGTCAGGTGATGAAACGTTAAATATTGAGTAAAAGTTCAATAACATCTACACATAATGTATTGTTGTTATTTGTCAATGAAAACTGAAGCAAATTTCATTTCAATCTTTATAAATAATTGCCTTAAGGAATACTTTTCTAGGCGAAAGGAAGGTTGAAAAAAATATTCTTTTTTTAAAATATTGGATTTGATAGCGTGGAAGTACTGACCTCTTATTGTTGACACACGTCGTATTAAAGGGCCAATTTTGTAGAGCACCTCTCAACAAAGGTATATTATTACTAAGTATTAAGCAACGCTAAAAGATTCAGAGTATAAGACGTTCTGGCATGCTTTTGTACACCGTGGGAAAAAAGTACTTCGGATTTACCATCAAAACACCATCGTTTTTCTATCATTTAGAAGGAACAACATTCCCTAACGATTAGAGGTACTTTTGTTTAACTGTGTAAACAAGTTAACAGACTATGAGAACGAGAAGATTGGTTTTCAATCAACAATCGGTGATTTCTCTTAACGAAAACTACACTAGAAAAATACGACTAGAAAAGGAAATTCGAGAATCTGATAGTATAAAAACATATTGTATTGGCAAAATATCGGCACAATTGGATGGAAGCGATGCCATTAAGGTAAGTGGCCACGCGTTACTACTTGGTCAGTCTGCTTTGAATCGGTTCTGGTAGGTGTTAGCTGGTTAGGAGTAGGTAGAATCCCTTCCACTGACCTATGATCCTGTTGGTTGTTAGGTGTAATGAAATGGTCTTTTAGTTAGTCGTTACTCTGAAGACAATTACTTGAGTTGATCTTATTTTGTACCGAGTGTATTTAGTATATATTGTTGTTTATTGAGTTGCCATGAATGCAAACCATGACGAAAAGTTATGTTATTAACTCAATACCAGGAATTAAGGTGTATTAATACTGAGTAATGCTAAAAGTAACTGTTATAAACAAAAAATCATGTTGGTAGCGCTGGCTATTAAATCATGCCAGTTTCTATGCAGTAAGTAGCAGCACTTCCAGCAATCCTCAACCTTATCGTCCTGGCGTAATGCAATTCATGAATGATGAAGGGAAAAAAATTAAAGTGCATGGCTTTTCGCACAAGAGTTGGCCTTTTATTAAGTGGCTGAAGACTGAAAGTAGACAAGACCACTAAATGTGCATAACTATAAAACTACTACTGACTTTGACCAATGATTTTGAATTTGTTTGTTAGGGTCGCCTTCAGAAGTCCTCAAATGAAAGCTTATCATCAAGAGAAGGCAAACACAGTGACAGCAAAGGTTTGAGTGCTAGCAGTGATAGCGACCCTAGGGACAGCATGGAAGACAGTAAAGCGGTGAGTCCATCTGGAATTCCCATGACATGCAAGTAGTATAAACCCGTGATTAAATATGTTGATCAGAGGTCAGCTTTCAGAAATGCAATACACAGAAGGCTGCAAAACAGTTATAAAGTAAGGAAAAAGAAAAAGCATATTAGGGCAGGGGAAAAAAAGGAAAGAATGATATTGTCTCCTGCACTGAGGACTGGAATCTTAGTCATGTTTCAACTCCATCTCCTGCAATGTGGTTATATATCATCAATCGGTCTTCCAAATGTCTAGAGCGAAAACAACTCCTCCCTCCTCACTATATACTTTGTATACGTTTTTATATACTTATATACTTTGTGTTCGTCTAGCTGTTGCAACTTTCTATGACAATATCACTTTATAAATCGGTTTTTATCTCGGCCTGTTCGTCAAAAGGGTTGTCATTGTCGACGATAACGCATATAATGGAGTGAGCACTTTCTTCTGCAAACATTAGCTTTGTTTAGAGACCCATTAATGATCTTTTATGAGGTTTACATAAGGAAAAGAATTGTGTTAATTGTATTGATTAAGTAGCCTGTCAGGACGCATACCATAACTTTGTCGAGTACCTCACATATTTAGCTCCAGTTGCCGTGCGGTCTTCTTGATCTTGTCTAACCTTTTCTTGGTAAAAAGATAACTGCAACAGATGTTTTCACGCTTCAGGATCACCAGTAGCAGCAATCACTTWCTTATTGGCAGAAGATAGTCCTCATTGTCGTGTATAAGTAAAATTAAGACAATTTTCTTCTTGAAAGTTTTTTTTCTAGTTATCCACTTCGTTGCACTGACATTGTGCATTTTGAATTTATTATTATTGTTTTTTTGAAGATGACGTTCGTGCTCGCAAATAAGCAATTTGAATAGACAACTGTGAAAATGAACAACGTGGCCGTTCTTCCATTATACTCCGTCACTACTAATGAATTGTCGGATTATGGCATGGAGGTGCATTTATCTCGTGTTGATACAAGGCTATGGCTTCGTTCAACAAATTAAAAAAAATCAAAAGCTTGAACAAATACAGCAAACAACTCCAACCAATAGCAATGCTGTTCCTAAATCCTCATTTACCTAGATTCCTGGGTTGTCCCAATCACGTTTTACCAGGGATATAAATTTTTTCATCCCTTGAATAAAACTAGTTGGAAATGATGCTGAATGAACGAGTTTTGTAGGTATCCTAGGAACTCACTGTGAAGTTCGTTTGTCTTAGCGTGTGTAGTTCAATCGGATTAGGAGTGTTTTTGTACAATAGGTATGTCCTGTCATAAAGGATCTTCCAAAACGGCAAGTAACCCATAATCACCTTCTTCTGTTACTCTAATTTGAATTGCATTCATCAGTCTAAATATGAAGTGTTATACTAGTCCTTTATTCCATAGTAAGAACTTATCATTTACATACTATTGTACACATTGGAAAAATGAAATGTTCTCCAAATTACTGGTTCAAAAGCGACACTGAGGAGAAATTTGGAGAGTTAATTAAATAATCCTTTGAAGACGACGTTCTATCAAGGGTTGTTAGACAGCTTGAAGCACTTCTTTCACAGTTCAGTCATAGAACTATTTTTGTTACTTGCTTCATCTAAATATCTTACATGCACTTGATTATTGGCTCATTCACAGAAAGTTTGTTGAAATTAATATCTTAAAGTTTCGAAGTAAGACAGTTGCCAAAAAAAACAACATGTACGATGAATAATTGACCTTGTGGACATTTAACTGTTATCTGTTTATAAGGCGAGCAGTGCGCGCACTGTCTAGAGGTTTTTAATCAAGGCAACTTACTAGTATAGCTCAAAGTGCATTGCTATTACTTATAGACGCCAACGCTCTAGTTTACGTAGACTCATACATAATTTGAGTGAGTAGTAGAAATTGAACGTGGTTTGCAATCAATCACTTTTACCCTTCTGTATATGCAAAGCCGTAGCCGTGCTAATATTTGCAAGGACTTCAGAATTAAAGTACTTTCAGTGGCTTGGGTACAAATCTAGATTTTTTCTTAGCATGACCTGTTGACAGTAATCATTTGTGCCAATAACTGACTAGGTAACGATTGGTGGACGTGACACTTGATATGGTCCAAGCATATCTGCAAGGGCTACAGACATAAGCAGGTCCATCATTGGAGACCTGGGTGTATATCTAGGTTGTACTGAGCAGTCATGTTGACAGTAATCATTTTATCAGCATCCTACTAGGTCACAAGTGGAACACTTGACCTCTTTCTGTGGGTCCCTCTTCTGAGCACTCTACGTGAGCTACTCGTCATTTATACTGCAATTAACACGTCATTTGCTGTTCTGCTTTTGTGCTCTTTTGTTAAACAAATTCGGTCATTTAAAAAAATTGTTAATGACCTAATTTTTATCTCTAAAAATGCGAAAATATCAAAAGTATTTTCTTAATGTGAAATTTTGTTATCCTATTTTTGCTATATTTCTGATTTAACTCTTCTGTGTCAGTGACACTATTCAAGCCTGTCACGTTCATTGCTCAATTAAATGCTATAATTCCACGTCGTAATTTAACTAAATTCTTGTATATCTTTTAGTAATTGACATTATTGACATCAAAATACAGTATCATTGTTGGATTTCCTTACTTTTCCCCCTGGCGTTTTGGTTGGCGAATAAATAATAAACCTAAACATAGGCGATATTGGACTTTTCCAAGATGCTGATAATTTATGGTGATTAGCATTGTAAATTGTTATTGGTCCATAAAAACCACTAATGGGTTAAGGATGCTAATGTTGCTCAAAGTAGAATAACCAGATGAGTGCATGATTACAAAACAACTATATGACTTGTGATCAACTGTTAAAGTGACTGTATTTGTCTGTTCACACCTATGGTGTTTAGACGTTTTCCAACGACCTATTACACCAGTATGGAAAATGAGGTGAGACCACAAATCATCGAGTTGATTGTAAATATTTAGTTTGTATATTGAATTCATGTCTAGTGACTGAAGACATAACAAGCTGCTTTGAAAACGTTTTATAACAGATTGGTAGATATAATCATAGAGTGTTCAACTAATAAGTGTTTATTAAGTAAAGTCCTAAGCACTAGAACAGTAACTTATAAACAACTAAGTACGTTCGAGTAGTCGAAGACCTTCGCCACCTTTTGCTGCAATTAAATTCATACTTCTGTGTGTCTTGATTCTCATGCAGCCTTTAGCTGAGACCTTCTCTGGGCTGGTTGAACGCGATCCTAATATTTTAGTATGTTCGATTTTTTCCATCGTAACTTGTACAAGCAATACTTTAAAGGAGGTGTTAGGTTCAAGATCATTTTAGCATCTAAAGCAATTGATGTTGTTTACTTTACTGGCCATCTATTGTGCCCAGCCTGATTGTATGGATTATGAACTGTCAACAAATCTTTAGTTTCCAAGAGCAATTACTCGTTCGTTATTATCATCCAATAACGAAGTTAGCTACCATTACCACCTTCTTACGGTGCTAAACGACTTTTTCATTCAAAATTGCCAAATAACACAATTGCTTTTGTTACATTATTTGAGTGACGCTCGTAGATATCATGGAGTCCAACAGCGTTTTGCATATTTATTATATTAAGTCTGCCTTAATCCTTAAAATTGATCTCATTATTGTATAACATCACAGGCACAGCAGGCTACCTGATCAGACACACAGTACAGCATGTGGGCCACGATACTTCCTCATGATCATGACATAAAATAAAACAATATCTTGACCTTTTTCGATTATATTAATGGGTTGGGTGGGTTTAGCAGAAAGAAATACCGATGAGGCAGTTATCATGTGCCAGCCCCTAAACAAACAATCTAAACAAGCAAAAAAGTACATCACATCTGCAAGGAATGATTAGCCAGGGAAAGACAAACTTATAATTCCTTATTGTACTATATCTTTGAATAATTATTTGACGGGTTTTTTTCCTGYCTTCTTCCACAGCAGACGGATCTTCCTTCCGTTGCTCGCAAAATCTCGGCTCCTGCCTTTCGAATGGGCCGCCGCTCATCACAAGTTCAAATGCAAATGCATGCACATAGACGCAGCTCCGTTTCAGCCTTGCCTCGACGGATGGCAAGAAGAGGCAGTGAGGTAAGATTTATCCATGCTCAAAACGAAAAGCTATTATAAGAGTTGAGAGAATCTTAGGTATTAGGGTCATGGCGTTGTTATGACCTAAACTCTTCGGTGCAAGCGTGCATAGTTAATACATAATAGGGAGCACCTCGCAGTACATACATTCAAGTGAGCATAGGATAGATATTTAGATGGATAGGATATTTCAGTTTATGGGTTCTTGTCAGGGATACTTCAAAAATGCTTCCAAACTCGAGGTTACAGATAGAATCATATGTAAGTATCAAAATCCCTTCTTTCGCAACAATCCAGTGATATTGATAAACCAATATACATTATCAAAACATATCCTTTTTTGTCTATGATTCATTGCCAAGTCTCTCCGAGGTTTTGGGATTGGAGTAGCTAGAATATATTGGATAAAGCCGGATAGCAAATTCAAGCAAATTTACTGATATTGCCTTGGTTTACATCATTCGTGACAAAATGTTATAAACTAATTCATGGCTCATGATCGCGCATTCATGAGAGGGCTGAAGTGTGCCCCTACTTATTTGCTTCGTCTCTAATTAACCTAACTTTTTATGAATAGTCAGAGACCGATTTTTTCTGAATCAGTTGAACAAAATTCTCGAAGCTATAATTATCAGTGCCTCAGTATAAATGTAGCAAATGAATAAATAATTCCTCTCATTTTAGGTTTTCTGTAAAGTTATAAAGATATTGCACCCGAAATAAACACGCGCTCGGGATGATGCGCAGTTTCGGTATATTGGACTAATGCCAAACAAGCTTCATCGGTCGCAAACAAACAACACGCAATCAACCAAGAGAAGAGGGTGGATATTATTCTAACTTACTTGAAAGGTCCCATAAGAGTCAGTTATGTAAGTAATGGTTTGCACGTCTTGTCACATTATTGCGGGTCATAACATAGCATAGCATTTAAAAACACTGGTCATACTGATCATAGTATTAATTATGTGCTGATGAAACCTGCGCTCCTTTACATAGTTGGCTTCCGGAAGAGGAGTCTGTAAAACACTTGCACGTTTGTACAAAACTAAAACTCACTCATTGCTATGATCAAGTATTCTGTCAAATAAACCGGCTTCAGACAAGAATCTAATATATATAATACTAATATAAAATTACTAATAGTTGCTAAGATAATCATAAGATAGTCATGCAAATAATTAAGCTTAGGAATCATAGGAAGGACAATGAAGGCAGACGCCACCTGTAATAAATTCAACAAGTAATGTTGAAAATATAAATAAGATGTAGGCCTAGATGAAAGACGATCGTGTAAATATCTAGTAGCCTAATAAAGAGTTTTTGTTATTATTAATAACTGAGGTGTGCAAAGATCACGGATGTCGCAAAGTCACGGTATGTGACTGGGGACATCAAGTTAACCAATCGCGGCTTGAGGTTACTTCTCATCCAATTAGATAGCTAGAATATGGTACATCAGTTTGAAGGGGCAACTGAAAACTGTTATACGTTTGACAAACCCTGCCTTTAACTACTTGTACATAAACCTATTTGAGTCCTCAGTAACCTAAGAACCAGCCAGGAAGCCCAAGCTTGGTTTTCGTGCCTATAACTATAAGTTACAGTTAATGTATGTGGTTAAAAATAAATTGCTTTTTTTTTCGAAGAATTTTGAAAATTCGCGAGACTTTCATCACTACGTTCTTTTGGTTTACTGTTCTCAGCTGGTTCTTAGCAATAGGGACGAGGTCTTGCGCAATCGTAGCTTTTTAAATTACAGTAAGTACCCGCGTGTAGGAACCTAGTGGTTTAAGACTGAGCCTGCTGGCAGAAATTTGCTATTTTAATACCAAAAAAATGTAAGRAACTGTTTAGCCAAGCAAGATCTAGCAGGTTCTTATATGTGGATTATTTATTTATGTATTTATCTTTATTATACAACTCTTGTTTTTGGTGGCATGATATTTATTTTTTTGGCTCAACCCTTGCACATTATCTTTTCTTTTTGCCTACAGTTGGATATTTTTCTTCTAGCAGAAGAGGTTGACCGATATTTTTTTTGAGGTTTAAGTGCTTGCTCGATATTCTTTTATTTGGGGATTTAAGCAACCCCCCATCAGTTATCTAATGGTCCGTCCATAATACAGTTGTGAATAAATACTGTATATCTCCTTCATAGAAATCGAGAACCTAATTAAGAACCTACTTAGACTTAGCCTTAATTGCCCATAACTACCTGTACCTCAAAATAGAAGAACCTATTTTGTCAGAATTCAAAAATTGTAGGTTCTTACACGCGCATTTTTACTGTAGAAAATCAAAAGGACCACGATTGCTCTAAAAACTTGAAAACTCGTTCCTAGTTAAGAACCAGCTAAGGACTGGACCCATCATACTGTAGTTAATATGGACACACACAAAATATAGATGAAAAACATCGAACTTTTAAAAATAATTTCTTCAAAAATATGCGTTTTTTTGTAAACCAAATATATACATTTACTGCAGCTTACTGACAAAAAAAAAAGAAGCAAACTTACAGTGATTTAACGTAGATTCACTTTGAAAAGACTCTTGCTAATAAACGGATATTTCAAACTTCGTGCGACAATCGCCTCTCTGGAGTTAGTCTAAATTTCTTCAAACCCAAAACAACTTTCAAACAAAAACTCAAGGATATCAATGCTTTGGCATGATTTCCATTGCTTCTAACGAATCCTTTCTGTAAATGTTGTCTATTATTAACCCCGTGCTTTGGCCATGCACTCATACAAGAGTTAATGGCCCATTGGCGCTTTTGGCGCGCGCGGTCGCGTAAGATCCTTTGGTCCAAAAAATGTTCTTCACTTAGCCAAACTGAGATTAATCTTAAAAGCTGTTATGAATTCCTTCCGATATAAAGATCTTAACAAATATCYGTCCATTTTCCTTGATTAATGAATGCGTGTGTTTTGTAAGACTAATTATGCACGCACGGTTAACAAAACCTCCAATTATGAACAATAGATAAATCCTKTTTTCTCTTTAGGAATTGTTTGGCCTTGTTTGCCTTGTATTAGGGATAATAACGATTGAATGTCGGCTCTTCAAAGAGTTCGCTAGTTTTTGTTTGTTGATTCGGAGCTTTGTTTCCTTGGAGTGAAAATAAACATTCAATGTTTTAGACTCTCACACCACAACAACTATGTTCAGCGTAATAAATTTTGAGTCGAAACTCTAAATCAAGGATGGAATTAAGCGCTAATGCAGTTTTCTTTTGTATCGTTAATTTAACCTGGATTATCGTGACTTTGATTATGGAAAAGATCGAAAACAATGGACAACAAAAAGTAAGTTCTAAATTGCTAGAAGGAACGTAAAAACTAGCTTTAGTGGTCTTGATACGTTTTGGGATATGAGCATGAAAGGAGAAATGAGTAGGCGCAGAGTTAGGCTTATTTATTGAGTTGTCTCCTGCGTTGTCTCCGGCGGTATTTAACACCTACTTCAGATAGATTGGTAATTACTCTTAGCATTGGTTCTGTTCGTGTGAAGAAAGTGTCAACTACTACAAAACAACAAAACACAACAATTGCGTGAAAATAGCAAGAAAATATTATCCCATGGTTTGCCAAAACAAACATATAATATTCGATTAACATTGGAGATGTAGATAAATCTTTACAATCATTGCCTAGGCAGTTCAAGGGCTAGGCGCAGACCGGTGGGCTTGTTAATTTAAGAAATGATTTTATCTCATATGTACCCGCACGTAACTCGCGACTTACAGTCAAGTACTGCAACAGGTTACCTCCACTTACGAGACTAGACACTCTCGTGTAGTATCGAGCCGGACAAACACGATATGTACTGGTCATTCTTGGAACTACTCTTTTGTATTTGAAGAATCAAGTTCTCGTTGTTTAGTGATTTGATAGCTGATCGCAATTGTATTGCAAAAATAGTCGTATACAATTTGCTTAGCAATAGTTCAATTCATCATCATACTTACTGCCGCAACCAATTACAAGTCGACTGGCACATGGCATCTTCCCTTTTTTACAACAGTTTATTGTTTTGAACAAACTAGGGTGTGCACGTGTGAGCTTGCACTGGACGTCATCACTTTATTGATCGTAATCAAAAGAACACTTAAGTCACAAAACAAGGAGTTATACGTACAACAAGGCACTTGTGAACACCATAAATAGTCTCTACTTCGAAGCTACACGTTCAGATTCTCGTAGACATTCATAGAGGAGTGAACATTCTTGTGGTTGAACAGTGAAACGAATTTCTTTAGTTAGGCTACGTTAGGAGCGGTGCCTTTGCGTCTAATTGACAGTAYAACGCCTACATTCATTCATTTGTTCTACTAATGAGCTGGTGAGTTACTATATTCATAAAACACAAAAGTGTAAATCATTTTACTTGGGCCATGAATACATACGTTTGTATATAGTGATACAAACGATATGGGTCAGCTTTTCTCAAAACTAAAGRTTAGTATGTTACTACACATCTGCTCAGTAATAACTATGTTCTCGAGTAAATCACGAGAAAACATCTTTTAAATGTAAGCGCATCGCTCGTGGGACGCGCAATCTATAACAGTGATTCGGTTCATATTTATGGCGCGGCAGTCCAAACGTCTTCCACAATTTACCCGACTCTGATAAGAATTCTAACCAAAGTTAGCGAAAACATTTTTGAATAAATGATAGTGAGAAGATAAAGATTTCAGCGAATGAGTTCATCCATACTGCTGGATAACCCTAAAATTCAAACTTTAAGTACTGTAGTTGATATGTTATTTAATATATACTAGGTGCAGTGGATGYGAATCTGTAAAACCAGAGTGACGTCTAGTATTATTACAATGGGATTTTTAATTTTACTACGTAAATGTCAACTTTAAGTCAATTACTGATCAACATTTGAATCCAATTAGGATCTGAGACATTCTGCTTTCCTGCACTTTTGCACATCTCTTGTCAAGTGTTAACCAACCCCACCTAGCTAGGCTAGGTTATTTAAAAAATGTCTGCGACGACATACCTCCAACATAGCCTTATAATCTACCATAAAAATCTTAGGACTTAAATTTAGCTTTCAGTTGAATTTTCGCTGAGTTTGATTAAGTTTTTAACGAAAGACTATTCCCTGTATATACCGCTGACCTAAATGACTGTAGCTTGGGGTTCACATTTCCTCCTCCTGTTTGTTATGATATCACGCGAAGAGGCGCCAGCCCCCTGAACGACAGGTATGAAAAACAAACAAACAAAAAAAAAAAA
>NW_022261749.1:18846-39726 GCF_009602425.1 Actinia tenebrosa | reverse complement strand
GTGATTCTAATAAATGCAGTGATTGAATGATGGAATCTCAGTAAGTGATTTGCTGTTCTAACACGGCCGACCCGGGGAAACTCGAAAGATTGCCCCAGCCGTAACATTCGGAGTTGCTTCATGTGGTAAATAAGTTGCTCACGAAAGAAGTTTGTTCGAAGTGTGATTGATCTTGAGATAACTAAACTTGACTGGTCGCTGTTGTGGGTATTTTGTATCTTCCTCACCAAAAACCCAAGTCAATCAGATAATCCTGATTAGACATTGATAGTACAAAAAATCCGAGTCGGGGCAACTCCGAGATGTACTTATTTGATTGCACTCAGAGCATGGCAACCTTCACGGAATCTTAACACATTTGCTACCAAGATGTTCAGCGATTGCTAAACTACAATCATTTTAAAATGGCAAGCTTTCAAGGTTTTCAGAAGCATTAACAAAATAAACAATCTGTTTCCGTAGAGATTATTGACCTAGTGTCTTAGATCAAGGTTAGGTTTGATGTAAACAGTAAAAGATTCAACATGTAAATCAGGTCGAGCGATGATGAAATTGTCACTAAATTGTACAATTTTGACTAGAGACATGTGGATTAGGGGTTTTGGATTTGTAAATTCCGAGGTTGAAAGATAGGGTCATGAATCAGAGGTAGATTTATCGTGACTGATTGTCGTCTTCTTGAACTGCAAGTTTCCTTAGCGACTCTACGGTCTCTAAAAACTGTATTTTGCATTAATTAGTATTCCATTTGTCAGATTTGATGAACCATAAGTGTTTTTCCACATGAATTGAGTGTTAAAGTCACGCGACAAAGCAATCAGATTGACCAAGTGTAGTAATTATTTCACAACCATTATTTGAACGCCAAGTACTGTGGATTATCCTACTACATACACGGGTTAATACCAATAGTTATTGACCTACTCCTTTGAGTAGATAACACGACACAAGACAAATATGTTTATTTGCACTTTGTAGCATTATACCTTGTGTACAATAATATTGATAATATTTAGCTGCTAACCAATCTTAGTATTATACTCAGAGGGGTGTCACTGACCCTATACAATACTTTTATCTTGTAAGATACAACGACGAGTCTTCTCAGACGATAGTTACGACATTTTCATATCTAGTTTACTTCCATAGATAGCCCTGCTCCCAAAATATTCCATTTAAGATATAATAATAATAATAATAAGGTATGTGTAGGCTAGTTCTGTAGGACTCCAGTTCTCTAAGTTTTCTCCTTTTTTTATAACGATCTTATTTTCAACGTTCGACTTAAGAGTTTGAATCACGCTATGGTAACCTCAGTCGGGGCCAGGTTAACGTTTAATTTCCAACGGCTCTACATGTCTGCTGTCTACCTGTAGTTAGGAAGTCAAGTACTAAAAATATAACTCTTACCTAAAGTGTGGGAACTAAGGTTTCAGTTTCTATTATATAATAAGCATAATTTTTTGGTCTGACTGTTATGTCTAAATTATTTTTTTATCTTGGTAAAGTCCCTCATTAGTGATGATACACCAATGACCTCTCTTACATTACGGAAGGGAAGTGTTATCGGAGATATATTTACCTCTCATTGATTATTGATTTCGTATTTTATCAGGTACCGGCTCTCACGTCGTTAGCCAGAAGAAGAAATACTCTAACGCCATCTTATCCCGTGGGATTGAAACGGCGAGGGTCTCGAGGGTTTAGTAACGCTGGTGAGTACAAAATAAGTTTGTAATTGAGGTCTGCAATATCACTTACCGCTTTAAAATTTAAAAAGGTTTCTATATAGATAAAAATTTTTTTTCTAGTAACACAAAATATAGAATCTCAGTCTAAAAACTTGTTTGCATTGCTCTTGGACGGCCAAGATATTTCGTGTTTGCCGCACTGAATTTCGTTCTTCCGGTGTCTCTTTTTAACGGAATTGTAAAATGCTGTCTTGTAGCTAATTAAGCAACGGAAAAGTAGAAAATACATTTAATCAAGTCTGATTTTCTGATTCACTTGTACTTTTCCTTGCCGTACATCAAGATCATAACTGAGTTTTTAGCGTTTATCCAATAATATAAAGTAGATAATACTGAGAAGCAAAACAACCCTGGGATATACACTTAGTTGGGATCCAAAAGACGCAGTTTTGCATGTTATTTGGTCTGGCTGCCGGGATGTTTTGATGACGTCATAGGTCGAGCATAAAGTGTCTAGTCAGAATCTACCAAATCGCGACCATCATTGCATCACGTACTGCACTGATCAAGTGTGGTAAAATTTTACTTTTCATCTGAAATAGTTTCTTGGTGGGTACAATGGACCACCCTTGGTGAGCCAAATATGCTTTTTGATACAGGATGCGATTGTTTCATGCGGATGTGCTTGGGGGCATTAGACCGCGATGATGATGTTAAGAGGTAGTGGTTTCGAGCCATTTAACAAGATTCGAGTGACAAGTAGCAGGCCATTTTGTACATTAGCTCACCACTTATAATTAACCTGAAAACCACAAAATGTACACAATGGTGGGAACCAAACTAGACAACCTTACTCTTAAGTATCTAATACTACATTACTGTGAAATTACTAATCTCATTAGTGATCTGTCGGGATTCGTTCTGACGGCTTTCTCAAATGTCATGGCAATTAATAATGAATCTTTTGTTACAAATATTCTAATATTATTGATTTTCGGTTCGTTTGCGTGCCTAAAGCTGATCAATTGATGGCGTATGCGATAAGATGATTACACTGCGGTCTTGAAGGAGGAACAAGACAAGACAATTGGATAATGTTTCGGAAATGAACTAATTAAGTTATCTTCCGATATGTTTAAGTGAAGAAGCGGTGAAGCTATGCATTTCAAGTAATAAAAAGCAAGGATTTGAATAAGCAATGTTACTGACCCAGTAATAGAAGACTTTGCTGGTTTCACCTGCAAAACCTGTTACAAGGGCGTGGCGTTTATCAGCTAAAATCATCTCTTCTGATTCGCGTTTGCCTCCATAAGACTACAGTTTCTTGAGGTTCATCAAGATTTTTTGGTTATCGAATACAAAACCAAAGTAGGAATATTCTAAATGTCTTGTTGACGACTGAGTAAGATCTTTGCTTTGATATTTTCTTCTAGAATTTCATCTGAATAATATTCAAACCAAGGCAAAACATGAGATGTTGGCAAATCTAGTTTTACCAGCCTTTGCGGAGCCATCATTTCGAGGTGGAAGAGAACGACGGATAACATATGGATGTCCTACGGCGAAGTCAAAGAAAGATGGTAGGTGAATGAGAAGGAGTTGTTGCAATGCAATTCTTGATCAGCTTGATAAACAACTGGTCGAACTTTGAAGGATTAAGATAACAACAACAACAACAAAAAGCAAAGATGGTGCTCATTTCTCTAGACCTGAAATACACTTAATTAGCAAAAATATCAGAAATTTTGCTTTAAGTCTAAAGTTGAAATCATTGGCTGAATTAACTGAGTATGTCTTTTTATATTTCAGAAAAGCGTTTTCAAGTCACCAATGAAATCTTAGAAACAGAGAAGAAATATCTAGCGTGTTTGAACACTTTGAAAAACGTAAGACAAACACTGAGTAGCTAGCTTGATCTTCACCATTATATACTAAAGGAAAGCACAGCCTATGCCGTTCCAGAGATGATAGTGTAGATATTTGATTTATGGTAATTCATTTTATAAAGATCATTATGAACCAGAAATAATGCTGTGAAAATTATTTTCTAGACGTTTGAAGATCCAATGAGAGAAGGAAATTTTCTAACACCGAAAGAAATAGAGTGAGTATCACTGGATTCGTGAAAGAATGAGTATAGGTCATATCGAAGAAGATAATTTATTTATGCCTGATTTGCAACTAAACTGAATTTGCTTTACCAATTGTCTTGGGCCCACCCTTTAAGTTGCGCTGTATAAGTACCACAGTAGCAAAAAAAGTTAGTTTTCAAAGATATGGCACAATATAAATCAGCTGAGAAATTTAATTCATCAGATGAAAAGTTTCTATAAATGATAATCTTATTTTGTTTTGACTTCAGCATAATATTTCCAAATGAACTTGGACTAATTCGTGAAAGCCACACACACTTTATGAAGGATCTTGAAGAAAGAATTGAAAACTGGAAACAATATGGCATCGTGGGTGACATATTCACCAAGCTTAGTAGTTCCTATCATGTAAGTATTATCTAATAGTCAGATCAAGGTTTGATTCTTATGGTGCAAGCATTTATGTGCGAGACTGTTCGGCGGGACGAAATATCAAAAGACATCACGGCCGCCATGTTGGTGGAATTTGACAATGAGACCAAAGACATTTTTGTGAAATTCATTCAAAATGGCCGCCATGACGCTTTGATGTGACATGAAAATCATGAGTTGTAGCTGTTTATTTACTGAGTCAATCTTATCACGGGAAGTTCTTGGCATATGCACAATTATCGTGTCTATTGATAACAGATTTCTCTAAGTTTCTCACTGCATTGGCCTTGAACACAGATAATGAGGAAGTTGATACAGACGTGTTGATAAAACAACCGATTACGGATCTTATTTGTAGATCTGCAACTCTGCTTGTTATCTTAGGACCAGACTGAAAGATATGTTAACACTGCCGAGAACCTTCTGAAATATCACAGTCATAAATAAAATATATACTAACATATATCTAAATGAGTGGGCGAGCTGCAGAGAGGAGAAGTGGTCGGTAGTGGGTGGGATCTTAACACCGCCTTAAATAACTTAAAAATAAATTCGGAGATAATTCGGTCAACTCAGTCCAACATGTCTATCTTATTAATAATATTAATAAATATGGTTTTATTGATTAGTATATTTGGTGGTAGGGATACATATTTGGGTTAACTTAGTACCTACATGTCTATCTTATTAATAATATTAATAAATATGATTTTATTGGTTAGTATAGTTGGTGTTAGGGATATATATTTGGGTTAACTTAGTTCCTACGTGTCTATCTTGTCTAATATATCATTGATTTCTAACCTTCCAGGTTGATGTTCTAAAAATCTATTCTGATTACGTCAACAACTTTCCCAGAGCCATGGCTATCATCAACAAGTCCTCTCGAAGCTCACAAAAGTTTAAGCGCTTTCTTCAGGTGAGGAATAAAAACTAATAAATAAATCTTACATATAAATAATTGATAACGGAAATATGTTTTATCTGTTAGGCCTGCTCGACAGATCCAGATTGTGAAGGATTAGATCTAGGAGCTTATCTGCTCACTCCTATACAACGTCTACCAAGATACGTCCTCCTTCTTAGGGTAAGTATATATGCGCATGATTTAGCTTCGGGTTCAAGATCTCAATTGCTCTTTACAGTAATGATTTTACCACCATAACAACCACCACCTTTATCATCATGATCACCACTATTATGAGCATCAGCGTCCTGATTATCATCATCATCGTCGTCATCATCATCATCATCATCATCGCTATCATCATCAGCTTCATCTTCATCTTCATCACCATCATCATTATCACTACCATCAGCATAAGCATCAGCATCATCATTATCATAATCGTCATCATCATCATTATCAGCATCTGCCATCATCATCATCATCATTATCAATAGCAGCATATAATCCTGCAATCTGGCGTCATTACCACCGCCATCATCATCATCATCACCATCATTCTGATATACCTGTTTATCTATTTCTGCAGCAATTATCCAAATCCACCGAGGCTTCCCACCCTGACAGCTTTCACCTTGAAAATGCTTTGGAGAAGATGAAAAACATGATAAATATTCTGAACGATTCGATACAGAGTTCCTGTAAAATAGTCAACGTTTCTATAAGTAGAAAGTCCACTAAACGAAAGTAAGAATACACGTCAAATAGTACAGTATTGATTCTTCTATTGATTCTTAATCGTTGTAGATGTGGAATCAGTTGGACTGGTAATGATGTTGCAAAAAAGAAAAAAAAAAGTTTATTCTAACAATTGGTCGCTGAGTTGTGTTTGTTAGGTTTATGTACTTTTTGTTGATTTTCATCATCAACCTTACTTTACATCCTAATCTTTTTTTAGATCATTACGAAAAAGACCAGGGATAAAAGATCTTAAAATCACAAAAGAGGATAATGACAGTAGTAGGTAAGCATTATCTTGGCAGGCTTTGTTGGGACTTTATCTTGCTCACTATTCTTATTGGTTTGTTTTATTTGTTAATCACGCAGATCAAGTCAAGATAAGACTACAGCAGATGGTAATCCTAGATCACTAAAAAGTCCCACAACTACAGATTCACCACTAAACAGTCCAATTTCTCCTCCTGATGTTTCAAGTACGACACAGGAATCCAGGTAAGAAGGAATCCTATCTTGCCTACTGTGACTTCATGTCCTTTACGGCAACCATGTTGATGAAATTTATTTGTCATCGATTTTCTTTTCTCAAAAACGGCGGCAATGTCTTTATCATTTCAATCTCTTTGAGATGCTTGCCAATCAATATTTTGTGAAATATTTTCATTTCTTAATCAAACTAACACCACGAATGCTAACTACCTTAACTATCTAACGGAGATACTAATCATTGTAAAAAAAAACTCTTTTCAGACTCTCACCAAGCCCCGAATCACAGCACAGTGTTTTAACACGAGTGAAGTCTGGGGACAAGAAATCTCGTCCAGTGAGCACCGGAGATTTAGATCGGTTTTATGATGCTGACCATTCCAAGGAATTTAACGCTATCATAGAGGAAGGAGAAGGAAACGACAAGGCGGCAGGGTAAATACTTTGCTTCCATTTTCAGCGTATTCTTGGTATCGCAAAGGCTCTGACCAGTTTCAATTATTGCATATACACGTTTTCATTGTCTTTTGTTTTTTTCTTCAGCCAAAGCAAGTTTCGAATAGCTGCAGAGTCCGTCAAACGTTCTTGGCAGAGAAGATCAAAGAAATGGCGACGTTCATTCGAAGGAAAGTGCGGAAGTACCAGCACGTTACCTGATCTTGGAAGAGACTTAGGAAGCCCCAGAGAACTGGACAACTCGTCTGAACGATTTCCATATAGTGAAAGTACTTCACCAACAATATCTCCTTCTGTTTCATTAGAAAATACAAAAATATCTGATGACACTCAAAGAATTGTAGCGTGTAATCCACTAGTTAGTGGAGAAAACAGTGAAGGATGTTACACCAGTCCTCTCCCCTCTCCGGTTTTCTCTACAGATAATATTTCTGGACAGGAAACGGACATGGCCACGAGTGATGTCACAACGATAAAAGAAACGGAGGAATTGACGTTACCAACTTTCCCGGATGATGGTAGTCCCTACATGACTCATAGAAACATTCGAAGGAAACACGCCATTCAGGAAACGAGACCTTGTTCTGTTGCTTTGCCGTTGAGAGAGTCAAGTACGGAGGAGACGGGAACTGATGCTGCAGATAAGTCACAATCAGATAATAATTTGCTAACTTCTTCGAAAAACAAAACCAGAGGATCAGAATGTGATGCACCGGAGAACATTTGGGTTCCTAGGCAACGCCCTGGGTTACAAAAACGATCATCTTCTGACGGAGTTAGACAACAGTATCTCCGCAGAAAAGTAAGTAACACGTCTAGTGATCATAATTTGGGATCTACATCCACGAGTAGAGGAAGCCTGGACAAGTCTAAGGATAGTTTAATCGATTCTGGTGTATCTGGTACCCCAGACTATTCACCTGCTAATACTTTGAGCAAAAATATGACAAAAACACTACCAATAAATGATAAGACTTTACAAAATATGGAAAAATTCAAGCAACTCTCGCTTGAAGAGAGATTGGGTTTTGAAGAAATCATTGCTTCTGGATTTGGAGAAAACCAAAGAAAATTAAAAAGTGATGAAGAACTTGATAAACTACGCGAAGGAGCGAAGAGTAAGAAGAAATTCAAGGATGTTGTCAAGCAAATCTTCTCCAAGAAAAAAAGGTAAAAATTCAAAATTATCTTTTACTAAATGTCTTATTTCATATCAAGCCGCCATGGGGTAGCCTGGGTTCCACAGACTCTCTCGGCCCCACCCTCCTCGCTTAGTCACTAGAAGTATGCACATCCTATTTTCCTGCAACTTGACACTCCTGCTGTTGTTCCTGATTCTGCTAATTACATAATACTAACAATTGTACGTATTTGTGAACCATTTTTAAATAAAATAATAATAATAAAATTGGATATTATCTCCCTCTTTAAAATCCCTAATAAACGTACATATCATGTATTTGTGCAGATTTTTATTTTTTATTGTTGTTTCTTAGCTTTCTTATTATTGCTTTGATTTCAGGAAGAGTGTTTCAAGCTTAGAAGATGCTTTACAAGCGAAAAAGTCATCTAAAATCTTAACAAGAAGCCGTAGTTTGAATAGAAAAGACAGCAAAGATATATCATCAAGTGTATAATAGCTATTAATGTGCCTAGCCGCTCGGTATGACATGCTGGTCTGTCATGCAATCCATTCATTATGTCATTCCAAAAAATATATCCATACCTCCCCCACAAAGGGGGATTGAAATCACCAGTTAAGTGGGATCTGGCATCTTGTATAGTTCCAAAAAATATCCATACCTCCTCGCCATTGACTGGGGGTGTGAAATAACTTAGTGTTGGGAAGGATCTAGTGTAGAGGGAAATCTACCTTGCGTGATACCAGAAAATGCTAATTTATTTCCCATGGAAGGCATAAGAAAATTTTCAAGTGGGATCTGGCATCTTGTATGGTTCCAAAAAATATCCATACCTCCTCGCCATTTACTGGGGGTGTGAAACAACTTAGTGTTGGGAAGGATCTAGTTTAGAGGGGAATCTTGTGTGATACCAGAAAAAAATATTAATATGCCTCCCATGAAAAACATAAGAAACAGGATGTATTCTAGTATAGCACATGCATTATGGTAAACTGAGGGGGAGGTATGGATTTATATGCTAAGGAAGAACAATTCGAAGTCAAACTTTTTCTATTTATAAACAACTCTGATTTTGATCTTTTTTCTCAATACGATTATTTTTTTAAAAATCAAATAATCCATTAACTAAGCAAACAAATATTATTATGCATGATGTAATGATTTGAGATTTTTTCACTACACATATTATACTTGTATATCATCAAAATATTCATTATCGTACTGAAATATTATGATAATATTGAAAATCAACAAGTATTATTCATACGTTTTAAATGAATATATTTAGGTTTATTTATATTCGTGTATATATTACAAGTGGTAAACATAATTCTACAAAGGATATGTGTACAGATATAGAGTATTAAATCTGATTTACTACGAAGTATCATCGACAAATTATATATACAACAAATACTTTGCTATGCAAATAGTCTCGTAGAAACTGAGTTATGAAAACATTAAATTTACGAAGTCATAGACTTTCACATTAAATAAAGTTTATAATATCATTTGTAATAGACTTTTAAGTAATGATTTGAACTGATCACTATAGAGTGCAAACAATCCGTGAAACACTAATTACTAAATAGTACAAAAGAGTGCTAATTAAACAATAGAAAACAATGGAATTTGCATGAAATTGTGCTATTTAGTATTACTAAAGTTTCATGGTTATATTGTTTGCACTCTATTTGTGAATGGCAATTATAATGTTGTTATCCCCAGTCCTAAACGGTAGAAATCATCATCCTGGGTATGACCAGAGGTCTTTTGATGTTGATGACATCATTTTGAGGTATTGTTGGCATCGTGTTTTGGTACGAAGACCTGTGGCATGAAATTAAGAAAAAAAAGTTTTCAATCAGTCAATTTGCTTCATGGACCACCCTCTACTCTGTGATCCTACTCTAACTCTCCTAGCCGTGTCCTCATATAAACATCCTTGTTACTGGGTTGCCTGTGGCGGCCCAGTCTAAAAACGCGTTGCGTGTTTTCGTATTTTCCTGTGTCAAAAAATGCCATAATTGCGCAATAGTACCCAGGGGTCTTCACGGCACTAACCAAGAGTACTTTGCAGACATATGATGCAGAGATCCCCTGTAAAGTCTGATTTATATTCAAGTGTCAGTTGCCAATCAATGTCTATTTTATCAAAGTGCTTGGTTGGGAGTGGAGCTACGAATTATGTGTCGGAAATCAATGTCTACGCATTTTTTCCCGTTAGTTGCTGAAATTCAAGGCTCAGTACAGGATTAGGAGTTACTCGGGTGTATAAACTGACCAAGAAAGATCAAGATGCCACGAAAAGATCTTTTTTTATATTTGTCTACTCACATTTTAGTTGAGCTTCTCAAAGCAGTATTCTATACAGAAATAGTTTAAGAATAATAACTCAACTTAAACTAGGAAAGATTTCAAATCCTCCCGTGAGTGAACAAATGCCATGTTTAATTAATAAAGTTGGCGACCTTCTATTTCCCGTGGTAGATTGCCATCACCTTGTTTTAAGTCATTTTTACTTGCCAGATTTGTACTTGAGATTTAATAATGCTTGCGCTTTAATGGATTTTTGGATTTATAGTACACTCAACAAAATTACTCGACTCTGATTGGTCGAGAGGAGTACAATTATAGCGTTAATTGTACTCCGTAGGAGTAGCGAATTAAGTCGCTATGGCAACACGGCTAAAACAATGTCAAAACAATTATTTTCTATCATTTTGTACTTAAAAAACATATAAATAAAATTTTAAAGCCGTAAGAACTAATCTTTTTTATGCATTTCAGTTGCGCGATGGACTGAAAATCGGCCGCCAAATAGACAAAGATGAACCGCGTCGCTTCGCATTTTTTACCGAAATTTTGTTGAGTGAACTATAAACAAAAAATCGCACGATCTTCGAGTACAATTTGGAAATTAATAGACACGAGTAATGTTTTGAAAGTTCTTGTAATTGCACGAGCCTTTTTTCCTATACAAATGGAACAGCCGGTCTATGAAGTGCTTTGAAATTGTTGACCGGCTTCCGGTCGTTTAGATACTCCTTAATGAAAATACGGCAGTTTATCATATGACCCGTACGGCCCTGCTCGCGCGCTCTAATAAAACCATTGAAAAAAGTCACGTGATGGGGGGCCGGACGGGTTGACGTAAGCGGGCCGGAAAAATCCGTCCGGCCCTGCTCGAATCCGCGCGCTTTCTCTTTTTTAGCTGTTATTTACTATTTCTTTCTTTCTTCTATTTTTTATCGATTTTTTCGTGAGGGTCATATGATAAAATGCTTATTGACTGAGTTAGGTCGGGCCGTACGGGGAAAATATTTGGCTCTCGGTCATTTGCGTCACGGCATCACCTCGAGCCAAATATTTTCCCGTACGGCCCTCCCACTCAGTCAATAAGTACATAGTCATTTCCCCCACCCGGAATATTTCTCTGCTAGATTTCACTTTGATAGATTTGGGTAGACAGGAATAGGTTACTCAAAAATAGAATATTCTGTATTCTATTATTTTAAAAGTCAAAAAAGAAAAAAGGAAAAAAAGTAGCAAAAGCGTGAGTAGGTATAATGTCTAGGTCACCCATCCAAGTGCTAACCCGCCTCAGACGAGCTTGACTCAGTATCTTGAACGACAACGATTTATCCACTGAACCACGGTTCTAGGTGAATCAGCATAACAATAGCCGTGAAAACAATGCACTAAATAGACTAGACTTTTTAAGACTTTATTTTCAACCGATTCCGTGCGTGGCAGAGATGCAAGGGATTAGCCGATATGGTCTGGGGGCCGGCTGGTCTCTCCCCTGATGCTTYGGCTAGAACATTTTCTTGCGTAATTCGTACACCCAAGGACAGAAGGATTTAATTGCCGTCAGGTCCGAAGTCCATACGACGCCTCAGCTCTGCGGATGTCTCGGGGGTATGGCAAAGTGGAATCGATTTTTTAAAAATTTGTTTTGGTTCGAATCCCATCTTATCCACATAATTTTTTTTTAAAAATCCATTTTTTATTAGATTTAAATTTTCAGCAATAAGCTGATGCAATCTATTTAGTGATTTCTGCAACTTGCGCAATTTCTGCAATTTCTGCAGTTTCTAACAAGGAAAACAAACAGCTACCCCAGAAAATAACATAATAACAAAGGATGGCAAAAAGATAAGAAAACTGATTGGTGATTCTGACTGAGAACATTGGGATATTTGATCTTGTTGCGTCACGGCGCAAAATCAAATTCACAAATAGTGTGACATGCATAACGCAAAACTGTTTATTTTATAGCCTAAAAAAGGGCAGGACCTGCAATATTTTAATATTATGTAGAGAACACCATAAGGGAGAAGATCCTTTTTTTTATGAAATATTCAATTATCTTTTGGCTAACATTGCAAACTTCTTGAGCTGTACTAGGCCTCTGTGCATGATACAGGCAACCCAGTGAAAGCCTATAGGACGTATTGCAATACTTGCATTGCTGTAACATGTATTGCAAAACCATTGTGCAAGTAACCGGAAATGGCAATAAAAATATATTTCTAGGCCTTTTCTTTAGAAAAGGGGACCCAGGGCTTTGAGGATTCCCATGAAAATAGTGTCCCTAGGGTAACTGAAGAGATTACCCTGGATCAATAAAGGTTTCATTGCTTTGCATGTCCTTTCAAAAGGGGTATTAAACCGAAAGCAGTTTTAGTAGGAAGAAGTAGTGTGAGATAGTGAATGAATGGCATAGTGAATAGATATTATAGTATGACTTACCCTCGCTGTTTTGACCTAAACTGCCTGAATAGGTCTCTTAATTTATGATATCTTTTCTTGGATGCGTGTCTTCCATGGACCGGTTCTGATGCAGTCGACATACCCGACACTGAAGATTCCCCAGACATGGTAGACAAGTCCGACACGACGCTCAACGAATCCTCCTCAAACATATCTCCAACAAAGCTCCTCCTGAACGAGCTACGATTCCCCCACCTGCAAAAAGCATTGTCTGAATATTGTGTGGAGAATGAGTTCCCAGGAGCCCATGAGCGTCGATCTTTACTGAATCTTTGAAATGTCGAAATCTTGTTGCTCGTGATGCTAGAAGGAGTTACTTCGGGTGTCGCTAGTTCCTGGTCCTTTTGCAAGTCACAAGAAGCAAAGTCTCTAATCTGGACAAGACTCAATGGTACTCCTTCAGAGTAGGAACGGTGTACTCTGGGTCGAATGTTCAAAAGTGGGACATTTGATAATCCATTTGTTCGTTGAGTATCCTGGTCAACATTTGTTGAACTGCAACAAGTTTTAAGTTGGTCAGTCTGCTGTGTGGTGTTGTTGTTGTTTAAATCAATGTTGTTTTCCTTATCTTCAAGTGAAGACATGCCTTTTCCTCTTGGCGTAAAGTCCATAGTCTCGCCATCCCTCAATGCTACTGCGCATTTTCTCCTTGGTGTTAGAGGATATTCTTTTTTATCATCTTCTTCTTTTTGTTTGACGTCTTGAAGTCTCAAAATATGCAGTCTTTGCAAAGTAGGCGAGATGCAGGAAACGGAAAAGTCAAACTTTTGTTGCGCTAATTGTTCAAGTGCAGATTGCTGTCTCAGTTCCTGAACCAAACGTGTAAACTCGGCATTTCTTTCACAGTATTTCGATTCGTTGTTTGTACAGGTGTTCAAAGGGGAACTGTCTCCTTCATCGCTTGCGTAGCCTGACGAAACAGATGAGCACACAGACGCAGGTCGCACAGATTGCGGTGTAGTTGCGCAACTGCTACTGCTTTCTTCTATTTTGACTTTTGCATCTTGTGGCAAATTAAGGACGTGTTGTTCTGATACCCTGATTGCAAAACAGAAGGATACATTATCATTATTATCCAATTCCCAGCATTATATATGTGATACATGTGGGATAAACAAGGCCACTCATGGTTTTCCCATTCGTTAAATCCAGGTTCTTACCTGTGAAAGACCTTGATGGAGTCTCTCTGACAGTTCAACGGACGTCGCGTTGCTCTGAAATAACACAAAATATCCAACTATTATTTTGCCTTTGTGTTATGATTACCTCAGGACCTGCTACAACTTGCAGTACGTGAGCACGAGAACCCTTCAAACAGCTGATTAAGACTCCAGAAATGAATACGTGCAGGCTCAAGTTTATTGTAAGTCTGTAATTGACGAAAGGAATTTTTTTGGAACTGATATTTTAGGTGAAAAAAGTGGTAACGACTGCACACCCGTGGCGGCTCACGACACTGTTTCTACCGCTGACCGCTAACGCTTACCTTTTTCTGGCTGTCAATCCATTGGCAACTTTAAGAGAGCTTTGAATGGAATTATTGAGAATAGTGACGGTATTGGACAAGGTTACCAGTGCCTGCTCCACATGGACACGATCAGGATGATTGACATCAGTAAACTTGATCAATTGCTACAAGAAAACACACCAAAATATTCAGTGTCAGTGCTATAGATGTTTTACCTGTTATCTTAACCATTGGTTAGGTTCTGGTGTTGATAAGTCTACAATCACGACTTAAGATACATTTTAAGTCAAAAAAAGTTTTTTTTGGCAGTGTGGATGAAAAGAAAGCAATATATTACAGATGGCTTAACGTCATTATGTGACGCATTTTGCAATACGTTGCTGTAACCAAGGCATTTTCTACAGTTTATATTCATAGTAAAAACAAAGTTGATCTTCATAAACTATTTTTTTAAATACTTTTCAGTACTTATCGTAAATTTCTTTAATTTAAACTCGTGGAAAATAAATTATGAGCTATTTCGCATGAAATCTGCGTATCGCCAAGCACAGGTTTCGCCACTTTGCAATGACCACACAGAGTTAACATACAAAAAAGACATTCCGAATGAAGACCTGAGAGTTCATTCACTGAAACGTGCAGGATAAAATGCGTTGCTCAACAGGATTCTGAACTCGCGTTTTTATTTACCTTGAACAACAGTAGATATCTCGGTAGCCTCTGTATGGGGTTTAGTAGTAAAGCCTGGAGGTCTAACCCTTTGCAGGTGAGACTAGTCGAAGGGGTCTGTAAACAATCATAAGTAAAACAGGTAAACATAAATTTCTATTACATTATTATTATCTGTGTCTCTCAATAGTAACTCTTAGTATTTATGCTGCTACTCAGTCATGAACGGGGCGGTTTTCATAGGTGGCTTTTCTTAATGGTTTTACTCGGGCTGCTTGTTTGGGACGCTAAGTATAATTACTCGTGTTACCTGCAAGAAGTCCTTAAATCCACCACAGTTTTTAATGCACCTGTTGATGGTGCGAATGGCTTTTGGGAAATTGTTCGAGAAGGAAGAATAAAGGCCAAGGACATGAAACTGCGGATAAAACGAAGGATTGAAATATTTCATGATTGACTATCTTATATTTGTGTTTGTGAAGTGATTATTAAATAGATCTAATTCGTGGTGGTGCAATGTTTTCCCATAACAGACCGCATGTCATTCCCTAGGGTATAATTTCTTTGTTTAACGGTTGCGCATGAGAAGACAAGAATATGGACACGACTGAAACAAAGAAAGTATGAGCTTGGAAATGGCTCATGCATGGTATGTAAAAAAAACTAATTGCACCACTGAAGACGAATTAGGTCTCTTGCTTGACTAACTTGATTGTTATCAGAAACAAAGTCGACAAACATATCTCCCACGGTACTTCGGTCATTCCATTGCAGCACCCTCTTCTTTAAAGCATTGTAAAGGCACTCGTGAATGTCTCTGATGTCATTCAACTCGACAGGAAATATGGTCCTAAAAGAAAAAGTCCAATACTTCATCACGGAGAATACAACCCTTCTTTTTGAGTGGTAGAGTGTATTTAGACAAGAGGAGACCTAAGTGGCTAGATACCCTTTAGATGAGTATCTGATGGAGCGGGAACCCTGCTGCGTGGGAACTGATCTATTGTCGAGATAGTATAGTAGTAATAAATTATGCGTTCGGTGTGTGTAATGAAATAGAGAGAATAAGAGAAAAATATGAAATGCCCTTGGCAGGAATCGAACCCACGTCTTCGGTATCCAGTCCGATGTGTTAACCACTACACCACAAAGGCCAAACCACGCTGGTAACGCAGCCGGAATGTGAAATTTAAGGTACTCGTGAGGATCCCAGAGCGATATTTTTTCTCTATAGGTAAGTTGAACACCGTAAATATGTACGCAAAGAATAGACATAGTATAGTAGTAATAAATTATGCGTTCTTTGTGGTGTGGTGGTTAACACATCGGACTGGATACCGAAGACGTGGGTTCGATTCTCGCCAAGGGCATTTGATATTTTTCTCTTATTCTCTCTATTGTCGAGATAAATGATAGTAAGATATAATTATAAAAATGGTAAAAATAGGTATGATCGTTGATGAAAAACTATGGTTTGTAATGGTAAGCTATACTCATTTATCGTAAACTATGGTCATTCTATATGTACACTGATCTATAGTAGACTATGGTCACTGATGGTAGATTGATGGTATGGTCACTGATAGTAAGCCAAGTAATTTTATGGATCAGAAAGAAATGAGGTTTTCCTTACTCTATATCTTTAATTGGGATGATCAGAGTTGAATAAAGATTATCCTCAAACACCTAAAAATGAAGCAAAAGCGAAAAAGTGAAATTCAAGAATTCGAAGTTACTTTGGTTATTGCAAAGAATTTTCAATGTCATTAACTTACTCACCGACTTCAATGTGCGAAGACAGGTAAGATATCTTTCTTCTGTTTGTAGCAATTCTAGTACAACTTGTAGTCTTTTCTCTGAAAAAAGAGACATCATTGTCTATTGTTAGAACATCCACTGTTAGAAATCTGCTTGATATTTTCTTACTCATAAGGTAGCATGCAGTCGTGCATGTACTGAAAGAACCTTGTGTTGAAATGGGGCAATACATAGATGAAATGAACCATCGGTCACTTCAAAGCCAGAGAGGATAAATAAGATAAATGTTGATAATACAGGCAGACAGATGTCATCTACATAAGACACAACATGCATTCTGCGATCAAAAAGGACTTTGTCCCTCCACATCAGATCAGATCCTGTCGAAAAATTGTAAAGCTCAATTTAACGTACAGGGTCAGTATTAATTTCCTTGATTAATTTTTTTTAAACATTTATTTCTATAAACAATCTATTTTAATAAATGAACGGAAGGAAGGAAGGAAGGAAGAAAGGAAGGAAGGAAGGAAGGAAGGAAGGAAGNAAGGAAGGAAGGAAGGAAGGAAGGAAGGAAGGAAGGAAGGAAGGAAGGAAGGAAGCATGTAATGAAAAGAATGGGAAGAAAGGAAGAAGAAAAAATAAGATGATGCATTTGCGACAACTCCTCCAAAGGCTTAGCTCCAAACAGTATGGCCTTTATGAGGGGGCTAGTCTCTTCCCTCTGCATGCTTTGGGCTAAAACATTCGGGAAAAACACGGCATGAATTGCCGTCATTCCGAAGTACACCCAGCGCACAGCTCCTGCGGATGCCTCGTTGGTGTGGCAATATTTTTCATAGAAGTGGAATTGTTTTAAAGGTAATCGCACAAAAGCTCTTTTTGGTCGCACTATTTAAGAGTCTAAATGCCAATAGAAACCGCAATTCTAATGGGTGCAATGTCTTGGAATTTCTCTTGCCGACAGAGCTATTTAGACACAAAGTAGAGGTTTAGTTGTCGCGCTACTTGGATTCCGGATGCTGCGGAACCGACAGAGCTGTGTATTGCGCATTAGCGGGTATTAGGAATACAATGCTATGAATAATGAGCGTTTATAAGTTAGACAGGGCTTTTTGTTCCACCCAACTACAGTGGAGAATACCTTAAAGAATGTTAGATAACACAGTCTACAGCAGTCTACGCTTGTGCATGAAGTGTTAATCTTAAATTTTGCACATGGCCCATTTTCAAGTATGGATTCATTAATCCGTAGGTAAATGAAGTTACTTGATTAGGGATGATGGACATTAAAGTATATTAAGATATCCGATGATAAGATAGCAGTTGATTGGTCCTGTTATTGTCCTTTATTGTACGCGGAAAAACGGTACAAAGTTTTGGACTTTGATTGTTACAGTATTACGGCATGTTACAGAAAAGGTATTCTGACTAATTGCATGTCAATATTTACTAGATATTGAATCAGCGGGGAGACCCCAAACGAATTCTAAAACGATCGAACGTTTAATTTAATCACTAAACTTGGTTTTGCAAATATAAATTTTTGACCGAATTTTTTTATATGAACTTTTCACATCTCACAAAGGACTAAAGCAAAAAAATATCGATTAAAGTAGGAAATGAATTAAACTGCATCAGTACACAATAAAGGTACATATTTTAGACTTGATTGGATTACGGCATGTTACAGGAATAGAGTATTCCACTATGCATGAATGGTCAATATTTACCGCCATATATCAATCAGTGGGGAAACCCCAAACAAGTTTTGAAATAATCAAAAATTTCTTACTGAAATTATTTAACTTCCTTGGTTTTGCAAATATTAACTTTTGAAACCTCACAAGGAACCAAAGTAAAACATCAATCAAAGAAGGAAATAAACCTCATTAGTACAAAAAAAATCTGTTTCTTGACCTCGTTGTCTCGTTGTCTGTACGTTGTGGCCGGCCCAACATTTTTTCCATTGATGAATATTAAGGTGTATCTGTGATTTCAGAATATTAAATCACATATCTCTTCGCGATCATTGAACTGAGAAAGTTTCTTCTTAGGGTCAGACAAGGTTTGTGTCCAATAAGAAAAAAGATGCGCTTTTGAAGACTCATTAAGAACAATGTCGTCAAAAACAAACTCTCAACAAATAATAGGAATAATATTGAATATATTCTGACTTTAAGTATAAGGTTATTAGAACTACGAAACTGGTGGAGAGAATTTTTCTAATTTTTAAAATAATTGAAAAAGCGGTTTGATGATAATAAAAGAAAAGCTGAAGCGAGAAGAAGCGTTTATGATCTATCGCCCACATCCTTCCTATCCTTTAAAACGTCGAGAAAGTACGCAAAGTTAGTTTATTTTCTAATCAAACACATCCTCTTTGAGTCCATTCGAGTCACAATTCTATGCTGTATACTAGAGTTTCCACAAATTTGGTTTTCATGACTATTTAGGACTTACCATCGTTTCTAGAAAGAACCAAGGCAGGACTGTAGTATTGGCAGGTCACTCTTCGTCCCAAGGTCGGTCTTCGTGGACCAACTTGGGATGTTACGTTTTCCATGCTTTCTTGCATCGTGTTGAAAATGAAAGGGCGTCCAAACACTCTTATGTAAGAGCAACAGGGCTACAAAACTGMAACTAGGCTGTTTATGGTATTAGTTGCCGTGCTATAGTCCTGTACTAGTGCACTGACAGCGTGAAGGTACAGTCTTAAATTACACGTAGTGATAGCGAATAGCATATGAAAAAACGCCAGACCTCTGACCTCAGGACCGTATTTAAAAATCCTTAGAAGCCGATACATCTGTTATCTTATCTCATGGAGACAAACTATTATTTACATGCATGTTATCAGCTGCACAATCTCAAGATCAATTTTAGTCCAATTTGAAGGCCTTAATGGGTGGTATGGGTGGTAGAATAAGATGTAATGGTTTACAGTGGATTTCCGAATGCATTTGTGAAATAATGCATACTGCAAGATTTCTATATTCTGCCGATTAGGTCATTGGTCATACGTAAGGGAAGTGTGAATGGTTTGCAAACAAATACAGTAAACTTTAAAAATTAATAAGGTGTAAGTTAGTCAATATTTACCGAGTAAGTGATGACATTTTGTTTGATTCACCAAGGAATGTTCTCCTGGAGAGGACTTTACATAGCTAGGTAATAACTTTGCATACATAGGACTTCATTTGAAATTATAATTTGGGCAAAAAGGCAAAAATAAAACAAACAAAACAAAAAAAAATTGAACAAAAGATCAGTAGACGGTTGGTTATACGGCCGGTCTTTAGGAGAGGTTGCAAAGTCCATTGGTCTAGTTAAGTGGTTTTCCTTTTTTCTGATATTCTTAATATTCTTATCTCCCAAACTTGAATGCATTAAAATATTCGAGTATTCGAGAACCGTTTTCTTTTTGATCAAACCACGAGATACTCTCTGCATTCCAGGCCACGTGGTGAGACCACAAGAAAATCAAGAAGTTTATTCAGTAGATAAGGTAAGACAAAAAAAGAAGACGTATACCCGGCCGGGTCTTCAGAGGTTCTGTTTCGCTTACTGTGGTTTTGTAACGATCTAGCGAGCATCGCGTGGGAGAAAATTGCCAGACAGATCTCTGATTACCACGTGGTTCTCCTGGAAGGGAATGATACCATTCTCTACAGTATGAGTGTAAAATAAGGTAGTGAAAATGTCCAATATTAGAGGTCGCTACATTCTCACACCAAAAGAAGTCCAGTACCGATGGTATTAACTACAAGGGTTAGGCATAACGCTATTGGACAGAATACGAATACAAAGGGCCCCTTAGGGCTTCGTTAAAGGGCCACTTGGACGAAAATCGTTCCAAAATTAAAACTCTTTCATTCGAGCTGGAACTTTGCTGAAATAATCTTGAACACATTAAGAACCTCTCACTGAAATATCTTTCTAATATTCGAAAAGGAAGGGCCAAAATTTTACGATTTATTTTCGTCCGCCATTAATTTTTTGACTCACGGCCAACGAGTCATTATGTACAGCAGTTTTACGCTGTGACGTCATTTACTCAATACCGTCATGTTAGCGTCGTTTTGACTATACATTTCTTGTTAGATTACCTGAAGTTTATTTGATGTTTTAAACGCGTTATCGTGAAAAGAAACTCTAAACAGACTTTTTTAAACCTTTGATACCTCTTCAAATATGATGGAAACTCCTTTGGACGCTCGCTTTGTCAATCCTGAAGAGTTAGAACCATAAGTTATAATGTATGAAG